>JASZXU010000537.1:0-18666 GCA_035521515.1 Phenoliferia sp. Uapishka_3 | reverse complement strand
GAGGGGAGGGAAGGGAGGGAGGGAGGAGAGAGAAGAGAGAAGAGGTCCGCCGTGCGATGCCGTCAAAGTTGACTTAAGTACCCTTCTCCCTCCGGCGGTGCAGCGCTCCCGATTTACAATTTTCGCCGATCCTTCATTTATGTAAACTGCTTTCCTGGAGTCTCAGAAGCGTGCTCAAGCCCGTTTGTCCAACCCCATACTACTGTATAGAAGCTCAGATTCTTTGCTTTCAAGTTCATTCTGACATCTGAAAGCCGAGGATTTTTTAACGCCGCGCGTAGCGATTAGGGCGATCGGAGATCTTCACGTGTATGGCATACACGTGTATATGATGGATGTCTTTTCCTTCTCCCAATCTTTTTCTTCCCTGCTTCGTCTTCTCTTCCTTTCTCTACCCTCATCTTTCTCTTCTGCCGGGTGGACAACATGAGGATATTTGATTCTTATCTCCTGCGACCTGCCGATGTGTGACCAATTGGCACAAGCGGTGCGAGAGGACACAGCTGCCTACAGCGACTCGTAAGTGCGAAGTCAACATTTCGTACGAAGATGTTGTCGAGGCAGGTGTATTGTCAGACCTTGAGCGATAGTCGATGTCATGGTACGTGATAAGTTAATAATGGATTGCATAGCGGGTTACCGTAGAGCGAGGCTCAGCGAGGGCGCCGATTTACACTCAAGCGCCCCGAACGTGTCACCACCAGGAGACTGATGAATGCTCACCATTCTTCGCGCCTGCTTTAATCGTGTCGGAGTAATGGAGCCTTCACGCGGTTGCGCGTCGCCTTCGTCTTCACTTGCGAGATCGTCGTCCAGCTCATCGTCGTTACCGTCAAAGTCCAGCTCATCCGATAGCCTGTCCTCATTTTCTTCTTCAATGGCATCCTCAGAAGCTGAATCCGCGTCCTCACTCCCGTATATGTATACCGGCCTAGTCTCGGAGAGCATCGACAAGCGGAACGTCTGACCCTTGTTCGAATCATCCGAATTTTTCCGCCCTAAAAGCGCCTCAGGAGGCCATGCATCCACAGCCGTCAACTGTGACTTTTGCTCGGAGTCGCGTGACGAAGCTTCCGAGATTCGGGAAAGGCGGCGCTCCGACTCGGGCGTTGCATTTGTACTGCTTGGATGTGGCTCCTCGTGCCTCTTCGAGATGCGGAGAGGTTCAACCTCGCCCGACGAGTCGCGAAGGACTTCAACGGGAGTTTCCGAGCGCGCAAACGAAAAGTGGAGTGTCGGACTCGGTATCGGACGATCGAGTTTGGAGTCGAAATGCTGACTCGGAGTGGAAGGGACGGAGGAGAAGGGAATACGGGAAATGTCGGTCGCAGTGTTGACTAAGTCATCGGTGGAGGGTGCGCTCGAAGCGTCGGTGAGCTGAGGGGTACCGGGGTAGCTAGTCGAGGAAGAAAAGGCGAGGATAGTGGAGCGAGTGACAGCCTCCGGAGATGGAGACCCTAGCCATTTCCCAGCGACCGGGCTTTCTTGAGCGTCTGGTCCCCGAGGAGGGCGAATGGAAGGTAATGTTGAGGTGGAAAGGGTGCGCCCAACATGAGGCCCGTTTGCAAACGAGGATGCTGGATCAATGTAGACCGACATCCCACTTGCGCCGCGAGAGTGACGCTCATCGAACGTACGATGTAGAGTCGGCGAGCTGTAAGTCGTGAGCCTTGGTGAAGGGGTGATGTAAGGCGAAAGGATGTTCTTGTTCCCTCTCGGCAAATCGCCACGACGGTATTCTGGAGGCCATTTCTTGGAAGGTGAGCGACTAAATGAAGCGGTTGTTCCTGGCGTAGAGGCCATCGTGCGAGGGGATGTCGAGGCGCATAACAGGATGGCAGCCCGAATTCGGCGTGTCCGACGGGCACGATACGTCGCGGGATTACGATCGACAGGGAAAAGAGTACGTGTGGAGTCGGGGGAAGACATGTCGTAAGGAAGAGTTTCGGGAGAATGCTGATGATGGGGGCCACTGTCGAAGAAAAGTAATCCTAGAGCCGAGCAGGCGACGAGGGCGAGTCGAAACGCGGCCCACGCGAGGTTGCTAGGTGAATCGGGTAGATGTGTTAGCAGCTTGGCCTGCGTTCGAGAAGAGAAGAACTTACGCGAGGAGAATGGCGGCTGCGTAGTTGGTGAGAGTTCCATTTGGTTGGAAGTAGGCAATGTCTCGAGTCATTGTCGCAGGATTGCGAGAACCATAGGCCGTTGTTCCGTACAACAGCAATATGGCGAGGGAGATTCCAGCTCGAGGGATGAGCAACAGAATCGTTGGCCAATCTGCCCAGCGAGACGTCAGAGGTCCAGCGAGCTGAAAACAGGTGCGGAAAGAAAACTTACTTTGAACATACCACGAACATGTCTCCAAGACACCGTCGGAGACCTTCGTTCCCGGCACGCGTAGTGAGCTATTTCGTTGAAACGGCGCTAATCTGACCCGAAATCTAGGTGAACCAGGCATCAGGACAGCTGTTTGCCATCAACACTGAAAAATCGTGACGCTGAACTCACAAGAACGAGAAATCACTGTAGGACCTCATGCACGCGAAATTGAACGAACTGGAGGTAGTAGGATTAGGCGGTGGCTTCGCGGTGCATCCAGAACATAACAACTTACGCAGACGTCGAGTACACCCTGCCGATTCGCACCTGGCCGCCTTGCTCCCACAAGCTCAAGTAGCCTCGCCAAAATTCCAGCCACAGGCAGACAACAGCCACCCAGAGCAACGTGCAAAGGCCATAGACTCCGACGGCGACCCAAAACACTGTCGTAGAGCGTACAGTGGGTACAGGAATGGCGTCGTATGATTGGAAGGAAGGAATAAACGTTGACAAGTTTATAGGTGGTGGCTTCGAAGGGAGAGTTGGTGATATCGCGAGCTGAATGAGGGTATAAATGACGTTATAGTCCAAGAAGAGGGTGGCTGGATATTGTGCGCTGGTGGGGTCAACAGGATTGTCAGCGCTCGCCATGATGCGAAACCGTGAAAAAGGACCAACAGTACGAGTAGGGGAAAGATGAGCTGTATCAGAATCAAAGTTCAGTTTAGAGCCTCACTATCTGGCTTAGAGAAGACTTACGTGACAAAGCCTGGGAAACCAGCCAGCATAATCAATCATCGCTAAATTGACGCGCCCCCTTCTCAAAGACGCTCCTTCTCCAACATCATCCTGATAAGGTTGATAATGTAGAGATCTTTCGCTCGCTTCCTTGCTGCCCCTTTGCCTCGGCATCTCGATTATCTGCCTCCCTGGTGTCGACATGGAGATTGACCCAGGTACCCCAGGATCGAATCTAGCAATACTGCTTCTCCGCCTCACTCCAAGACCCAAGTTTCCCAAATTTGGGTTTGGGCTCAACGCGAATCCAGGAGATGTTGTTCCCTCCGGCTGGAGAGCCTTTACTCGAGCTAGCTTGTCTCGTTGATCCTCGCCTAGAACTTGCGACCGCCTGTCGGGGACCACCCTCTCCCATCCAAATTGACTGGAAATATCGCTTGAAGGTGACATCGCGCCAAAGTCTAGCGAGTCGATTTTTGCTTTATGACTTCGTGACAGTGCAACAAAGGCAGACGGGTCGTGGTGGAGGTCGGCGTCGTTGTCGACAGGCGCGGGGTACTCGCGACCCTTCCCTTTGTCGACTGGGCTGAGAGGTGGATGACCAGCGGTAGACTGAGCAGCGAGAATAGGAGAGGTGGGGACTGGTTGAGAAAGGAGGGCTTCGAATCCGGAGAGGGAGAGGCGGCGAGAGTCGGCGGAGGTTGTTCGAGGGTGCAGAACGGCTGGAGATCCGAGTGTGCTAGGAACAAGGGGGGAGGATTGAAATGAATGCGTCGAATTAGGGGAGGCAGTGGGGTTTGGGAGCATAACAAAGGTCGCCAGATCTTGCGTCTCGGAATCGAACGACGAGTGCGAAACTCGCGACCCAGGTTCAGCATCCGCCAGAAGCTGACTTGATTTAGCTCTGTTCTTCAGATTGAACAGAAGAGCCTCATCCGGGCGAGCGGGACGCGGAGGTCTCGCTGGCGACACTGGCTTCTGCTCCTGCTTACTAGCAAACGGCTCGCTCGGTCCTATATCGACCTGACCCGGGTGAACTTCTGGCCGAGGTGGCCGTGCGGCTGCGTATGGATTTTTAAATGGCGCCTGGGACGTAGACTGGAGAACGAGGGGCGAGGTGGTTGAGAAGGACTCTCGAGTTGGGATCATGGGCGTCGGTCCATAAAGAGACGGGGAAGTCGATACAAAGTGGAAGGGTTCATCGCTTGGCGAAGAAGACGGCAGTGTCCGAGAATTATACGCTGTCGTAGGTGATAGAGGGATAGTCGAGTGCTTTGGTCCACTTTCTCGGAGTGGCGGGTCGCGCGACGGGTATGACATCTCGCAAACAATCCCACGAAGAATGCAGCCCCGAGGAGGATCAACTCAATATTTCGCTCGGATGCGAGAGATGGTCGCGTTCAGAGAGGTCCGAAAATAATGAATCCCCGTCCGAACGCCGCTAGAAGGGCGAGGTGGTGAGCTTCTATGTCACAGAGATGGCAGCGTCGCGACTTGAGCTACCAGAAGTGAAGTCGAGGTTGTGAGGGTGTCGTCGTTGAAAGACTTTGAACGAGTGTGGGAGCTGGCGTAAATGGAGAAAGACAAGGTGATGGACGCGGACCTGGGATCCACGGCGTGGGAGCGTCGCTGTTCCTTAGCCGTCCGGCAGTCGTGACCGAGATGGAAGGTGGAGGTCGCAAGGTGATTTCATCTTCAATCGTGATCTGAGTCTGAGACACGGATTTCCTAGGAAAGACTTGCTCAAACGGGGCGAGACATCTGACTTGCAACTCGCCCTGAGGCCCGGCTCTCAGGGGCGTAAGTAGTCTACTTGCTCTTCCGCCACGGTCAATTATCGGTGCTGACCAGATATCAGGAAACGTTACTTCGACATGCGGCTTCTATAGTCTCTCGGGAGCTCCTTTGCCAGCTCCAGCGCAATCATTTGGCACATCATAGAGGCCTGCCCGCCTCTTCTCACGCGCAAGTCTTCTGTCTGACTGAAAATCTCAAGGGGGGGGGGGGGTCTCGAAATAGCATACAACATTTCTTCCATCTACAAAGTCACCGACTCCCCCTTTAGCTAGCTTCAATCACCTGCCAGGCCTCGCCGGTCCTTTGCTTCGACGAGAGCTCCGAGTGCTCAAAATCCGAGTCTTCTTGGTCCTCCAAGGGTGATTTTGTTGCTCGAGCGGGGATTGGTGGAGGAATCGGCTTGATTTTGGCCGATAAAGTCCCGGGTTGGGTAGAAAGAGGAGTAATTTCCTTTGGGACGGGGATAGGTCGAGGTGGAGCAGGCTTGCGACGCGAGACGGCACCTTCAGAATTTCTCGAAGGAGGGATTGGTGGTGCGGAAGAAGGGGTCGAGTTACTGGTTGCCGTAGAAATTGAAGGTGGTGGGACTCGCTTAGGGATAGTGGGAGGTTTTGAAGATGAGAACGGGTCGCTCGACCTCGCCAACGAAGCCTCTTGGAGGGCGTCGCGGGTCACAGTTCCGTCAGGATGATCTGGCAAATTCTCACAGGTGAGCATGAAAATCTGAATAATTATTTGAGACTGTGAAGCCTACCTGGAACATTCCACCACGCTTGCTGTTCGTCGGACGGTGGTGGGAGCTGCGACGCAGCGGCATCTGCGAAACCCTTGCGTATGCGGAGTAGTTTCTCCTCGTTTTTGTCGCCCGGCTCCGAAGCTACAATCTCTTGAAGAAGAACTTTTCGCAGGGCACTCTTCTTTTGGTGGTCGACCTTGCGAATCCGGGCGCGAAAAGTAGCGAACACTGGTGAGATTCGACAGCGGTGAGTGTACGTAACGCTTTTGTGAAGTCTGCCCTGCGCACCTGGACGATGATCCGATGCGAACAATTCTGCTCGGTGATAGTTGCTCACGTCAAGCTATAAAGAGCCGACTTTAGACTCGGCTAGATAAAATTCGAACCCTCAGCGAGACAGCAAACGTACATCTCGACCACAGTACAAAATCCGATCTGATTAAGAGGGTCGGCCTTTGCAATTCGCTCTGAGTGAGTGAATCTTGAGCTCACCAGTCCAAGCAGGTATGCGTCTTTTTTCTGAGCTGTCGTAGTTATCCGTTCCATTATCGTATCTGTGGTCGCGGGCTTACAGGGTCAATTAATTCTTCTGATGAAGATGGCAGAATCGGTTCATACTTGTAGGTCGGTCGGAACAAAAGGGGTGCCTCGTAGTATCCAGCAAAAACTTTCGTCCTGGCCATACTTTGAGCGAGCTGAGATCAAGAGGAATCAGCAAACAAACAGAACCCAACGCTCCTTTGAAAGTCAAAGCACACCTGATCGCCCTGATACAGCTGAGCGTAATCATCCACCTCCGCGAGTTGCCTGACCTCCTCGTTGGGCAGCGAAATGCGATAGTTTGTGTCGGCTGCCCAGACGACGTTGTCCTGAAGAAAGAGGGTCAGGCTAAGCAATCTCTCGAGGAGAACGGAACGAAATTAACTCACGTGGTGAGGAATAGTCCTTCCTCGAGAGAAGCGCAAACCGTCCGCAATAGTGAAGTAGTCACTGTTTCGCTCGTCAACATTGCTGTGTCCCGCAGCGAGATGGGCGGTCACGAAGCAGAAGGAGGTATCTCGGTAGTCGAGTCGAATCGCAACAGCGCCCTCTTAGAAAAGCCAACATGGATAAGTACCAGATTTGTACCTCTGGCAGAATGAACTCACTATTGCCCGCCATTCCCTTCAACCCCGTCTGAAATCCAGTAGAAAATCAGGAATCCGTTATTTCAGTAGCTCGAACTTTTCACTCACCTTCTTGGTAGCAGCTTCGACGTTCCGGACGTCATTCGCCAGCTCCTTCTTGATGAGTACAATCAAAGCCGTCCCAACCAGCTGTCCAGAGCGAAGAATGATGTAGTCCGACTTCTTCCCTGGCCTTCTGTCTATGTGTTGCAAGATATGAGCCTCCCATCGTCGCCTGCAAGGAAGCTGTGCATTAGCTTCAATCGGAGAAATGGCCTGAAAATCGAAAGAAAAACAAACTTCTTCTCTGGATCCGTTGCCATTATCATTTGCGGCGTGAGAGGAACAATCTCTTGAAAACTGATGACCAGGAAGCTCGGCTCAGACACTGAGGCAGCCTCGTTGTCAGTTGGAAGAGCCAAAGCTTCAGGCGATTGCAAAGGAATCTCCGCTGCTCACCAGACGAAGCCGGGAAAAGCCATGGAATGAGTGATTCGGAGCTTGGTCCCTTTCCGTTGAGATTGTACGTTCCAACCCAGATTGTGGTGTCCTCGTACGATGTATACTCGGTTGCGCGCGCCTTCAGGCCTTCGCGGAGAGCGTCGTTGACGGGGTTGTAAACGCGGACTTTCTGCGAGGTGCTGAGGTGACCCTGAACGTGACGGAGTGAGTGAATGAATGAAGAGAAACTCAGGTCGCAGGACACGCACCAAGAGGGCATCGATGCTCTTTTGCTTTCCACCGTCGATAAAATTACTCTGGTACATCCGTCCGACAGATTTCGTCGCATCAGAAAGAAGGCCAGCAAAGCTCTTCTTTCCACTGCGAGTGAAGCTAGTATTGATAGCGCCAGTTCCGACGTAAATCTTGCTCAACGCATCGCCATTCTACAGAGGAATGCGAGGTGTCAGTTGCGCCACTCAGATTTTACAACGGTTCGCACTACGCACCTCTGCCCAGAGTACGCGATGTGAGGACCAGAGCGCCGCATCCGACCCTTGGAAAGTCGGGTTTGTGTTTCGCATGAAGTCGACAATGGCGAACTGCGACAGAACGTCCTGCACAACATTCGTGCGATCAAGGCAGTCTATGGTTATCAGTAGGGTCAGATGAAAGTCGCCCGAGTCGGGAGTTCCGCACTTACCCTTGCAATTTGTTCGAAAGACACCTTGCTGAGGCATTATGAGTGTAGTTGATTCTTCGCCCCTCCCGTCGACTGCCGCAATGCAAGCACCAAACCCTTGACCGACACTTCCAACGACGTTTTTAAGTTGACTTTTTACGCTCTCGATTCCCCCGATCTTGCTCCTCGCATGAAAATCAAACGCAGTCATGCCGACTTCTCCCTTCAGCCCAGCTTTGTCGAGATGTGCAGCGTACGCATCCGTGAGCTGCGCTTCTTGATCCTTCGTGCTGAGGAGGTTGACGATGTGTACATGCTCGTAGGTGTCAAGGAGGGACTCAAAGTGGCGAGTGAAGGCAGGTAGAGAGGCTTCGAGTGGTCGGGTAATCGTAATCTTGAGTCCGAATGGTTGTAGCCCGACCTCCTCCCAAAATACTAACAGTGGCAGAACACGTTAGTGAAATTGAGTGAAAGCGGTGGCCTTCGGAGACAAATTGCACTCACGCGGGACGGAACCGCGAACTTGTACATAAGAAATGATCATTGATGAAGTCCGGAGGATGGTTTCGGTCTGAATTTTTGTTGAGAGATCAGGAAAAAGAAAACCCTTCCTTTTGAAATGAAGAAAACACACCTCGACAAAGTTGGCCGTAGATCCATCATCATCCACTCCCCGAACATTGAAACGAGTTCCAGCTCGTTTCCACCCCAATCGACTGACGAGACTGAGTACGACGGTTTGGCCTCCAATGGAGATATCGTACAGGCCACAGAAACCTTGAATTGCTCTGACAACAAAGGCTTCGTGGTCGAGGATCTTGCGGAGTGCTTTCGGGAGTGACTGACGGAAAGCGACTAGAGGAGCGATCATGTAGGAATTCCAGAGGAACCTGGGGTCGGCCTCCTCAACGTTCGAGTCTGTGTCGGCGTCTCCATCTGCGTCATCGTCGTCTTCGCCTGCACTTGCCACTGTTTGTCGAGCGAGGCGGGCCTCGAGTCGGGTAGTGATATCAAAAGTTCCCCCGACACCAGCTCCTGCGTCTCCAGCAAAGTAGAAAGATCCACTGGAGAGGATTTTGCGGATTCCAGCGCAAGGATGCTCGAGAATGTCGAGTGGATTATTGGGGTTGGACGAGGAGACGAGGTCAAAGTCGTCGCCTGAATTGCCATACGAGTCGGTGGCTGCGCCTGGAGAGGTGATAGAGTCGAATTTTGAGGAGGTGAGGCAGAAGAACTCGACCGAAAGGATGCGGGAGATTGGTTCGGCACCGGGGCCATTCAGGGAGCTATGCGAGGCGATGACAAGGGCGGAGGTGATGATAGGGAGGAAGGTGTCTGTTGGACAAATGCAATGATAGTTCAGCAATATTGTATCGCTCGGTTGGGTCCCATGAACGCCGGTGTCATGACGGACGCAGACGCACGCAACGCCCGACGGCATCAGAGAGCTATGAAAGTCGAGAGAGCTTACCTTCACCGACTCGTAGAACGCCCAAGCAGCCAGCTACTCTCGAGTGGAGGGAAACTGCATTGTCGAGGGCGAGTTCTGACCTCGGAACGAACTCGACGACAACATCTGGTGAGCTAGAGAAAGGTGTTGTCTGAGGGGGAGGACTGAAGGAAAGTGCAAAGGCATCCGTCGCCAGGATAAGTTTGCGAGGATTCTGCGACAAGAATAGCTGCATTGGCGCGTCGTAGTGGGCAGAGAGAAGGACGGACGCTGCGCCACTGGAGTTAAGTCAATTCAACTTGGTGCGCGTGGTGTCCGCGGCTTGACTCTCAACTTGTCACTTGTCATCATGTCACTCATCACACACCTGAGCGCTCTTCCTGAGCTAAACACTCTCATAAGTGCAAAGAAAGACAAACTTGTGAGCCAAACCACGCACCCCCACCTAGACTCGCTCATCGCACTCACGCCGTTAATCAGATCGTCATCGACTTCCACGCAACTTGGTGCGGCCCTTGTGTAAGCCTGTGTCATCAACTTACGTCCGTAGAGCCTAGAGGGCAGGGTTCGGCGGCAACGAGGCGATTCACCAGCTGACTCGCTCCTCACATGTCAACAGCACGCGATCGCACCCAAATTTGAATCTTTGTCCAAGGAATATCGCACTCAAGCTACCTTCTGCAAAGTGGATGTGGACAAAGCCGCCGACATCGCCAAGGAGTACAGTGTTCGAGCGATGCCCACTTTCGTGTTCTTACGCAATGGCGTCAAGGTTGACGAGGTCAAGGGAGCTAATGCTGCAGCGTACGCCCACTTTGCATTCAATTTGTACAGTTTGGAAAGCTGACTCTTTGAATTGTAGTATCGAAACAGCTTTGAAGCGGCATACTGGCGGTGCGGCGGGAGCATCAGGTCCATCATTTCCGGGAGCTGGCCACAGTCTGTCGGGTCAGGATGTTGCCCCAGCAGCAGAGGCAGGCTCAGGCAAGAGGGGATTCATGATTCTCATTGTTGTCATCGGAATTTGGTGGACACTGGGCAGGAAATATGCTGCGGACCCCATCATCGAGTAATACAATGGGCACAGCTGGGATGGTTCAAGTGCCAGGAAAGCATCTGAGAGGATTTGGAGACGTATTCAGTAATTAGTTGAGATATAATGATAATTTGGAAGCAGTGCAGTAAAGTGTGATTTTCTGGAAACGAAGTCGCACGCTCAAAAGTCGCAGAGCTGTCTGTATCGGCTCTTTACTTCCTGATCACTCATCGCCATTATGCTTTTCCCTCTCCGCCGCGAGTGCTGCAAGCTCTGCTGTCCCTCCTCCGGATCATCCACATTGCGATCAGTCTCATCCTCATCGTTCGTCGCGGCGCCGCGTCCTAACAAAGCTTCAGCGGCTCCTCAACTCCAATACTCCCGCGCCGAAGACGCAACATCCCATCCTACACAAGCTCTTTATCCAAGCAAACGATCAGGTCCCACCCCACAGCGTCAACGTCTCTCAACAGCCGAAAGCCGCACCTTCGAAGAGCTCCTCCGACAAATTGTGCCACAGCCCGTAACTCCCCACAATTCGTCCTCTGAACTCGCTCGTCGAGTGGCTGCCGTCGATGCCGTTCAGGCTGCACTTAAACGGTCGAAACAGGACAGGCATCGAGCAGATGACTTGTTGCCGGCCGACCTCTCCATTTTAGACTCCAAGTGTGAGGTCATGTCTTCTCAGCAAACAGACCATCATCTCCTGCGGTACGCCATGCTCGAAGTTTTCGGCGAGCTACCGTCATCCGCAAGTCCCGAAGAAGCCCAAAAGCGCAGAGAGCGCGCCCAGACAGTACCATATTTCCCCGACCTACTTGTCCACCTCTTCCTCCTCCTTCGGGACACTCATCGTTCGCCACATGCCGCCCTCCAAGTCTTTTCTCTCGCCTCTAGGACACCGGCGTCTTACCTCAGAGGGTGTACGACAAAACTTTATAACGAGGTGCTGCGAACGCGATGGATGCTGGGTGATATTGAAAGTGTCGCAACCGGTTTGGAGGAAATGCGAGGAGGTGGAGTCAGGGTGGATCAGATCACGAAGACACTCGTCGAAGAAATTGGAATTGCCGTGAGGCGGGATGATGAACGCGCTACTGAGCGAGCGGCAGCAGTGGCATCGACTTCGATTTCAACTCCCGACACGTCCTCTGGCACAGACGCCCCTACTCCTCCTTCGGCTTCGACCAGTCTCGCTTCGGAGCACTACCGCCACTTCTCGAGCGCTCAGCTCGCCGCTTGGTCACGGGCGGATGCGATCTTAGAGGAATTCCAGGAAGAGGCGCAGGAACGCCATACACTCAGACAAAGCGTTACTCGTCGTCGAATGTCGCAGAGTGGGCCCTTGGACGGGAATCAAGAAGGTCGACAGTTTGAGGGGCGTAACGAGCGAAGCAATAGTATGTGGGAAAGCTTCCCACTTTGATGCAATCAGACGCGGTCGCTCAGTCAAGAAAGAAAGCTACGTAATTTTGTCAACATGGGGAATTTACTCAGTGTACTACTTTGGGTCCATCAATTGGAGTTAATAACGGGTGCTTTCGCCGTCCTCGCTACCTTGGCGAGTGATAATTCCAGCGTCGAACCTAGGCGGGCAGAACCGATGTACGGCAGGGAAGAAAGGGACTTTGTAGGTATTTTGGGTGGGATTGCGGTAGTCTGAGGTAGTTGCGGCGTAGCAGTGGGGCGCTTGGCTGGACGTCGCGAAGTTGGAGTTGTTGACCTTGCGGAAGCCAAAACGGACGGTCTCGGCGGGGTGGGCAGTCTCGACGGCGTCGGTGGTCTCGGAGTGGGCAGTGGCGGAGGGTTCTCACTTTCACTCGAGCTCCGAAGTGACTGACGGGAGGGGGATCGCGGGATTGACGAGGCTTTCGAACTCGAAGGCCGCCGTGCGAGGGCAGGGCGCTCCGAGTTGGGCGGATTAGAATTCGGGTTTGACGCTGGAGCCGTACTACGACTTATCCGAGTCAGACCGTGTGCTTCTGGCGGGGGTTTAGGCGTAGACGGCAACGTCTGGAGTTTCGAAGTCGTCGGCGAAGTCGTCGGCGCTTGATCCGAAGTGAACGTTGCCGTGCCTCCTCCAGAACGGTTGCGAGACGGCGGTCGAATACTTCTGAGGGTCGGAATACTCGGACGTGGCTGAAGTATCGGTCGTGGTTGAACTGATTTGGGAGATACGGGCACCTTGCTGGACCGAGGCTGCGGCAAATTCTCAATTTTCGGTTTCGCTGTCGGGGTTGGTAACCTGACTTCTTCTTCACGGTCCTCGTCGTCGCTCGTCGCTGCAGTACTTGGAGGTGGACTCCACATTGACCCGTCTATGGAGGACTTCGAAGTCGAGCTGGCTCCAGAGAAGTTGATCAAGGAGGAAGTAGGTCGGCGCGGCGGGGAGGGAAAGGATGAAAACAATGGGGGACAAAACTTGACGTCGTCGCGGTACGATGGCGGATGAGAGTCAAAGGAGAGGTCGAATGTCTCCTCTTCCTCTGAAGATAGCTCACCCGAGCGTTCCTCGGCCGTTTCCAATGAAGCTTTTCGCACGAGCTTGTAAGACATCTGAGGTGCCCGAAATATGTCGGCTGTTAGCAAAATGTTTGAATTATAGGAGACAAACAAGGATCGTACCCGATAACTGCTATTCCTCTTCCGAAAGGTCGGACGTCGAGACGTTGGCAGCACGCTTCGCAACCTGTCTGCTGCACCGTGTCCGTCACTGGCCTCTCCGCGATACTCGTCCAACTCTTCGGACCCAGAAATGTCGGGAAGAAGATCACGGCGAACTCCAAGCTTGTAAGCAAGGGCCTCCAGTGACGCTTCCAGATCGATATCGCTCTCTGGACTCGATTCGCCACCGCTCTCCAGTGCCGCTTCGTCGAACGGAGAATGAGGAGGAGAGAACGAGGATGGAGAGAGTGCGATCGATAAAGGGCGGGAATTACGTCGAGAGAGGCGTTTGGGAACTTTCTTCGACAGCAATTCTTCGAAGTCGACGGGACTTGCTTCGGGGCCATTGGCCAAATCAGAGGTGGAGGTGGAAGTTGTGTCGAGGAGGGGAGACGGAACTCTGTATCTTCTTTCTCGGACTGCCACGGTGTCTTGGAACGAGATTTTTCGCTTGAGCCCCTTGACTTCCAATCGTGAGGAGGTTGTCGAGGATAATGACTCCGAAGTGGACTGAGCGCCGGGTGACAACAGAATTGGCGGTGGCTGAAAAAGGACTTCAATCAGGATCTGTGCGTCTTCTCCTTTGTGTCTGCTCTCCAGATTTTTAACGCACTGGAGTTATTGGAAGGGGAATTTTGGGCGGTCGCCGAGGGTCGAAGCTCGAAACGTCGCACTCACGCGACGCGGATGCCAACGCCGCATGAGGATATGGATGTCGAGGCGGCGAAGGCAGAGATTGGTTTCTCGACTTGAGGGGCGAGACAGTAATAGGAAGAGGTGGAAGTGGGATTGAAGGCGGAAGTGAAGGTGGGGGTGAGCCGGCATTTGCGGACCCGCGACGAGCGAGATTTGTCGGAGATGTGGTGGCGAAGTGGGGATCGCCTTGGAGAGGAATGGGAAAGGAATCGAGGAGAGAAGAGAGGGAGGGAGTTCCACTTCGTGATCCATCATCCTCATTCATGCTGTACGACGGCTCATCAGATGCACGACCCATGCAGGCGGCTCTTCCTCCTCTTTCGAGGTCGACTTCGGAGATCAGAAGGGCGTCCGCAAGCGTCGGGCACCAGCAACGGGCGAGGGGAGTGGTCGGCAAGAAACACCTTCGAGGTAGTGGTGAGGAGACGGTTGGTATAAAGAATGTAGAGATATCTGTGAGGAGTTGTCTGTGAGCTGCGCAGAGAGCTCAGGCGCGTCCCGGAAGCTCGAGAAGGGAGGCGCAAGACGCTTTACCTAGGCCAGTCGCAGCTGATTCTGCCTTGTGAGATGCTGTATGTGAGGTGACTTCACGTCTCGGGCTCGCTTGTGAAGAAATGTGGTCGGGGGCCGACGAGCAATGCGGCAGATGGCGCTAGATGATTCTAGGGAGGGGGGTCGAGCTTTATGTCGAGATGCGCTTGGTTCGTGCGTTTGATTTCCCTCGCGACGTGCACGAATCTGTAGCCAAACTATCGAGGAATTTTTTCCAGATAGAAAGTTTGCGTCTACTTACTCGTCGCTGCGAGTAATGCACGTAACCCAGTTGTGGTCAGATTACTCGACCCGGACTTCCGGAAAGCGAAGGTGTCTGCGGCAATCCTGCGCGCGTGTGTTGACCGTTGGCCGTTGGGCATTACTCATGCCGTCCATGCGCAAAGATTGCATGTTCCAAGATTGTCTGGCGTACATTACGTCTGGGTGGAATGGTCTGAAACGTCTTAAACAGCATTGAAAAGAATGGAGCCTCCTCGAACGCCGCGGCAACCGTTTCGGATTTGAGGCGCAAAGAGAGTTCAGCCTTCCGAGCTTCTAATCACGAAAACATTCGCAGAGGAACATAAATCTCACGCCTACCGGGGAAAACATGTAGGAATTTCTCCCTCGTCAGGTGACTTTTTTCGTGGGTTGTGAGGTTGAGACGCATTGTCGCTAGAGTACAACCCACGGGAGAGCTCCTCGAACCATTAATCATGAGCGAGACAAACAGACTCAAAGACAGACCACCCGAGCTAGGGGATTGGGACGTTTATTCATACAGTTGCAAGCGTCATTAAGCGGCTAGACCTCGTAGGATCAAGCCCCTCCATCCCGCACATCACAAGCTCAAAGCTGTTCTTCACCCGCAACGTGCTCTCCGCCCTGCTCCTCCCCCTGCTCTTCGTCTTCCTCCTTCCTCGGCCTCTTCCCCTTTTTTCCGATCCATTTCTTATTCCCATCATCGAGTCCAAACCCATGGAATCCTTCACTCGGTGCCATCTCATCGATTTTCCTCTGAACTTTCTTGCCCCGAATCCTTCGCTCTTCCTCGTTCAAGATAGCGCACGAAATTCTCAAGGTCTCTTGTACTGCTCCGGATCCTTTCGCTCCAGTCTTTGCACCGGACGCTTCGAGGTCGCAAGAAATTGCCGGAGTAGTCTTGAGAGCTTCGACAAGGTCCGCCAGCGTCAGAGCTGGGTTGATAGAAATGACCGGATCCGAAGCAAAGTTCTGATGCGCTGTGGAGCCTTTCGTCGCACCTCTTCGTTGTTTTTTAGGAGGACTTGCCAAATTCGAAACGGCGAGAAAAGCGGCACTCTCCAGCGGTTCTAAAGCTCCAGTGAACTCCATTTTTGACAGCGTAGTCTGGAGAGTTCCTTCCTTTCGGACTACTTCTTTGTAGACTTCGAAAGCGTCGTTGAGTCGTGATGTGACTAGCTGCTTTGTCTCAAAGCTGTCGGGAGATTGTCGACTGAGGCTGACGACGATGCCGACCAGGACGTTGCGGACGTTGAATTGTAAAGGGGCGAGTCGAGAGGTGAGGGCTTCTGGTGCAGAGAGTCCTGAGAGTCGAAGTGCAGACATCATCTCGGGTATAGAAACTCGTCGAGTCGAATCGGGAGTCAAGTGGGAGAGTGGGTCGACGGTGGGTCGAAGGGTAGGGCTTGTTGCGCTATGGTCGTCGTTCGAGGCGATGATTGTTTTTTTGCGCTCGTCTCGCTCTCGAATGGCGATGGCTTTTGAAACGATACCAAGTACAGTGCGAACGTCGCCAGTTCCCGCTGCGACCCTTTTTGTGCATAACTCGAGAGCGCGTTGATCGACGAGGGGAGGAGTAGCGGCGTCGGTTAAGGATTCCTGAAGGGTATCATTTACTGGGTTATCGGAAGATGGTACGAATGGGTATGTTGAGGACAGTTTGGAAAGGCGTTGTTGTACAATGTTGGCGAGGTCCTGGGCGCGGTATGGCTTGAAGGGAAGGACTTGAGGTGGCGGCGACTGCGAGTTGTTGGTGGACGAAGAAGGGAGACGTAGAGATCGAGCTGTGAGGTCGAGGGCGTTTGCGATACCGATGAGTGTCAAAGAGCTATTCGGTGAATGTGCGAGTGCGAAGAGGGTGTGGAGGAGGTCTTTGGACGAGGTAGATTGAGAAGAGCGAGGTGCGGAAAGGATATGATCGATTTCATCCAGGACGATCAGACTGCAGAGGTTGATGATGGACGTTAGCTCAGTAATTTTTCGGACCAAGATGGCGCCAGAGTACGCACAATTTTCTGCCGCTGGTCAGGCCCGCCTCGAATCGCTCTCTGCCGCTCAGCTTCCCCACGACTGGAATATCGAGTCCTCGACAAAGCCGTTCCCACATTGCCGCTTCGAGGGATACGCTGCCCATACTCGAGCAATTCTCCATGAGGACGACGACATTATGTGCTGCCGGATTACTTCGGATTGCGCGGCTAAAGTCTGCGAGAACTGAAGAAAGCAGGGCGGTCTTTCCTATGCCTGGTGGTCCAGAGACGTAGAGAGACGCAGACTGTGCGGTAGCCTTGTCTGTTGTGGAGGAAGCTGTCGCGGACGGTGCTGGTGAAGGAGACGCGGTGTGATCGGCATCGCGTGTGGGGGCGGCGGAATTTTGGCTGAAGATTCCTGGGAAGCGGTGTTCGAGGAAAGCGACGAGAGTGTTTCTCTCTTTCGTTCTGCCGAGAAATGAAGAGCTGGTAGAAGCGTGCGAATGGGTTGAAGTTGTGGAGAGGAGTGATTGAGCGTGTTGGAAAATGTTTGAGATTGGGCGAGTTGGTGTGATTGGAATTGCCGAAGTTGACGCGACTGGAGATGCATCGATTGATAGATGTGAAAAAGACGCGTCTGGATCTGAAGGGGAAGTGATTGGGATGGGTAAAGCTGGAGTTGATGTGACTGGCGAAAGGCGAACGCGTTTTGTGGGTGTCGATGGTGGAGTTGAAAGTGCGGGTTCAGGTTCGTGTGGCTGATCTACTTCAGTGTCTGGAGAAGAGGAAAGTTGACGAGAACGGCGTTTGGGAGTTGTTCGTTGTGGTTGCTTGTTCTCTTTTTTGAGTGTTGACCTTGTCATGCGCGGTGGTGATGAAGCTGAAGTGGATGGTGCTGAGGAGCGAGTAGTGCGGGGACTGGGTGCCATGCTGAGCGTACGTATAAGGAGAAGGAGAAAGGGAAAGTGGCAGTGGAAGGGAGGGGAGCAAAGGGAGAAGCGAAGAAAGGGAACAGCGACCTGCGGAGGCGGCGCGTCGCGTAGATTGCAGATTTCAAATCTAAGCAGGTCCGAGCGCACGGGCACCCGGAATCAAGTCCAACTCGCGGTTGGCTTTGGAGTGTAGATTGCCAGAGGGATGGAGTGAAATGAGTCCTTTACCAGTTGACACGCTGAGGGCAGGTAAGTTAACTCCAATTCATGCAAATGGGCACGCTCCGCTTACCAGAACTCCTCTCCCCACGCCCATCAGCTCTCGCAGCCCTCTCGCTCGACACTCGCGGCCACAAGAAAGAACTCGCAAAGAGGCTCAGAAACGCTCAATCTCGCTCGCTCAACTCTTCCCCCGAGCCACCTCCATCCGCCTACGCCAGACCACCGGGCCAGGACTACAATTCCTTCCTCGTCATCGTGAGCATTCGCGAAGACATCTTCCACCTGAGCGCCGCATTTACCCAATCTATTATTGACTTGACTAATAGGATGTCGAGGCAACATGTGAACGAATGGACGGGGCTCTGGCAAAACTTGCCTTCTCGTAAGTACTAGGTCCACTTTGCGGAGGAGCACATAGCACCTCACCCTTTGGACACTGAAAGCTCACTTAAATTCACGATCAGCTATCCCAACGAAATCATTGAATTTCCTGTCCTACTCCTCACTTGGGCGCAAAACGACGACTACGAATGGTCTCTGGCGGTAAAGGAAGAGTATCACTCTTTCGTTCGACCGACATGGAATTCAATACTTTCCGAATTCACTACGGAACTCACCGGCATAACTCAGGTAAGGCATTTTGTACATGCAACTCATTTTCGAGCAAGAAAAGCTAATGAAATTGGCACGCAGGCCGATGTCAAGGCAGCTCCAACTTATCCGGAACTCTTGGTCGACTTTTATGAGTCTTTCGTGATCAAGCACGACTTGTTTACGAAAGACAACCCTACCTGTTGGGTGTCAGACGGTCCCTGGGATCTCCGAGACTTTATCGCCAAAGCTTCTCACATTTCGCAAACTCCTCGTCCGCCATGGCTCGCAGGTCGAATGATCGACCTCCGCCTCCTCACCTCCGCCTTCTTTTCTGAACTACGTTCCTCCCGTTCAAGATCAACTTCGCCGCCGCCTCCACCACCACCACCGATCGAGGACTTGCCCAGTCTTTCCACCTCCCCTGATAC
>JASZXU010000536.1:0-18671 GCA_035521515.1 Phenoliferia sp. Uapishka_3 | reverse complement strand
CCCTCTTACCTCTCACTTCTCCTCTCGCATGTCCCACCACACCCCGTACATCCGGGATCAACGGGACCATCACGCCTATACCAATCTTGTTGCGGAAAACCCACGCTGGGAGGTGTCCGCCTGGGCACCTCCTCTGCACGTCCAGTCGACCTTCTCAAACGAAGTCAGGTACGTCGCCGCTCTCGGCGCTCGCTTTTTTTTTGCGCTCGCCTGCCCTTGGCCACCAGTGCTCGGATATTACTCGCAATGCTGAAACACCCCCATCTGATCTGGCAGGCCTTACTACTCACTTGATACCCCTGGCTTGCGTCCTTCCCTCGCCCGAACCGCTGGCAGTCTCCACCCTGCCCCGTCAACGTCCATGTTTCATCCCAGGTACGCGTCGGTCACCCCGCACAACCCTCTCGGCTGGAACCAGCGTGATAGTGGGCCTCCTGCTGGTTTGTTGAACGGGCGCGAACACGAGTCGACGAGAATACTTGATGAAGCAGAAGGGGGTTCTATCGCTTGGTTCGGAGTGGACGACAGCCGCGGCCGGGATGCGAGGACCTTTGACGGTGGATTCGCTGGTCTCGGGGCATGGCGACCGAGCGCAAGTATTGAGGCGTCTGCAAGAGTTGCCGGCGGATCCCGCAATTCGTGGGCGCCCGCCGTTGCGCCTTTGGAGAGCAGTGCCGAACTCGAAGACGATATGTCGCGCGATTCTGACGGTGAAGAGGACGGGTCCTCCCTTCCGGCCCCGAAAATAAGGAAGCGTAGGCGCAGAAACGGGGAACCTCCACGAGACGAGGGGCAACGCAAGCACAGCTGTCACTTGTGTCCCTCAAAATTTGCCCGACCGAGGTGAGTAGCTTCTTTTGTTCCCCCCCTCCTCAAGTCTTCTGACATACTGTTTTCCTTTAATAGCGCCTTACAAATTCACCTGCTTGCGCACACAAAAGTCAAATGTTCGCAGCATGCGGATCCGTTCACAAGTCAGAACCTGTACTGACCAGCCTGACTGTCGCAGCACACTTTTGCCCTACCTGCGACCGTGCTTTCGCTATTCCTTCCAATCTTCGCCGCCATCAGAAGATACACGCCAAGGCGGAAGCGAAAAGGTTGGCGGCGGGCCTGCCAGAGGGCTTGCATGAGGACGTTGACGCCGGTGAGTTATTCCAAGAAACATATTACAACTTTACTAAGCCTATTCTCTCCAGAGGGCGACGATGATGATGAAGACGACCATGACGAGTCGCCGCGAGAAATCCCAATGTTTGCTCGGCAAAAACTGGCATATTGAACGTCGTCCCCCAAACCCCAAAGTTCCGTCCGCACCTATTCTATCTTGTAGCCTTCTCGTATCCTCGAAGCTTTGACATATCCTCCTGTCGTATTTCAACCATTCTGAAACATCGAAGCAAAGCATGTGCCAAGTATTTGAAGCAACTGTGGCGTTTTGTTCCGTAGGTCCTGACTTCGCCTCTCGCATTATCAAACTGGCGGACCGTAGCACTGTTATTCTATTGAGTTGGAAGTCAACAGATTCAAAGGACACCTCATTTATCGACGTGGGGAGTACTCAAAGTTACAAATAACGGATTCTGAGACGCTTCGGCAATCAGTTCACAAGGCTTTCCTTTGCCTACACTCGAAAACCCAGCAGGCGCCACTGTCGCTGGTCTCCACACACAATGTTGAAGTCTGAACGCAAGTATCGAACCAGATCCTTACTCAGCCCTTGCTGATTTAGAATCCTCGCTTCCGACAGGCCAACAACGACGAGAAGTCCCTCTTCCAGAAATCTCGCTCGAATCGTCCGTCAAGCCTGAGCCCTCCCTCGCTGGTCTGTCCGACACATTGCCAGTGCTTCGCAACTCAAAGTGCTGATTATCTCACTGCAGCTTTAAAACCTCATGTAACACCCGCGCAAGAGTCGAAGCCGAAACCCAAGCGGACTGTGTCAACATCCTCGCTTAAACGGAAACGAGCGGACAAAGAGAAGGCAATGGAGAGGAGTGAGAAGATCGAGCAGCGGAGAGACAGGGTAGAGACGAAGAAGGACAAGAAGAAGAGGTCGAAGGTCAGCGAGGCGTGGGAAACGCAAGTATTCTGCAGCTGACATCCATTCTTAATTCTCAGGGCATGTGGGACTGACTCTATTGTGTATGTGAGTATTTACAGAAATATAGAGCATGTAGAGCCTATGGCTGGGGGTGCCATCTGGCCGACTTCGCAGCAGGCGCCTCGAGACGGGTTCATTGAGGTCGTTCGACATTAGGGAACTTTCGTCGGGGCCGCATCGCTTGCACTTTTGACTTCGAGCCGAGGAACTTGCAGTATAATGATCGAGTCACGGAAATGGGAGTGTGCTCGATGGTGCGATGGATCACAGTACTTGCGAAGCGTTGCGCCTGCCTTCTCGGGCGTCCCTCATTGTGTGAGAACGTTTTCAATTTTAGTTCCAACTTAAACAACTCACTCGACTCCTCATATCGTTTGGCTTCGAGTGCAGCACTTCCTGAAAGACGACTGAAACGTGATCTTGCGTCTGGCATAAAATTGAGCTACGTGAGGGTGGTCCTGGCAGACTGGGAGGACGACGGAAATCTGCGCGGGGTTTTTCCAGGGTCATCTCAATGATATGGAGTCATTCTCAGTCACCCATCGATGTTGCCTTTTCGCTGATTTTCGAGGATCTGGCGAGGCAATTGGGGGACGCGCGGTACTATGCAGGAAGAAAGGGCGTTCACGCGGTTGCACTGGAGTAAAAAAATATGTTCATCCCAGATGCGAGTGTCTGCAGTGTCTGTTCGGGTCTTTCGACAATGGGAATATGATACAGTGAGGGATTAAGACAACTACATCATTGATAGGGGTTCAACGTTCAGGTTTGGGGGACAAGGACGTTCCATTGCTGCGAAGATGAAGACGTCCGTCAGTTGACAGTAGAATAAAAGGGGGAGACTTGCTATAAGCTCACCTGGGCTTTGGTGCCGTAAACACAGCTCTCATAGCTAAGTCCTCCAATCGCGCCCTTGCCATTGCTGGTGAGGCAAGTCTCCTCATAAGTAGTCACGTTGGTAAATTGGAAGGAACAGATCATCGCCCAGTATCCATCTGCCTCTGCGTTGTCCTTGCTCGTGGCGCATTCCTCGCATCGCAATGAGAACTGTAATATGCAAGAAGAGGCGTTAGCTCGGATACTCCGACGATGGATTAAATCGCGTCGAGGACCGAACGTACGTAGGCTTGCTCAGGTGACTCGGATACACATGGTGCTCGAGTCAAAGGAGAGAAATAACCGGAAGGTTGGTGAGTTAGACATTGATTGCCGTAGTTTGGAGTTCTGCGAAGAGGGGAAAATCAGTCGTCGTGGCGAGAGGAGCAGCGCCCAATGGAGAGGCTTACTCGAAGGTGAAGTATCCAGAAATATTACTCGGAACGGGTCCAGGAATTGCAGTGAGCTCATTCTCGATGGATTCGCCTGTATACAGACCATAGTTGGAGCACGCTTCACAATCGTAGGTGCCAAGGTTCAGTGTTTCTGTTGTTCATGCGACATAATGAGCTTGGGAGAGACAAGAGAGGTAGATGGGAGCAGATAGAAGCAGCGTACGGTTCAGCTGTGATGAAATTACAACGGTGCTTCCAGAAGCAATGGTTGGGTAGCACAAAGCCTCGCCCTGACGTGGGGACAGACTTGACATGCCGGTCATGGGAGCCGCAATCGCGGCAGAGGCAAGAAGTGCGAGCGTGACGAAGGAGTGCATGGCTGAAGGGAGGGTGGTTGCTGTTTTGTCTAGGGTTTGGAAGTGGAGGTTGGTTGGCGGTAGATGGGAGAGGGAGCGGTTCTTATGGGTCCAAACTCGGTCAGGGGCGAGCGGACGCGCGCCGGCATCAATGACGAGGCGGTGCTTCCGTTTGTCGCCCCGCTAACCCAAGAAAGGACGGACTTAGGTCCGCCAGATACAGAGCTTCTTTACATAGGTTCAAACGTACAATAATCGTCGGCAGTGCTTCGATGTAGGTAAAATTGGACTGAGGTTGAACGTTGACTCGGATTGACTCGGATTGACTCGGAGGCTGAGTCCGCGGATTTCTAGGGACTCAGCCTCCAAGCTCCAAGACTCGCACAATTTGGTGGAAACCTGCTTCATATATACTTCTGCCTCCAGCTAGCACTTATCGCAGCCAATCCAAAAAGCACAACGAAGAGCAATCAATAAAGCATAATATGGGGTCTGTGGAAGCCGGTTGCTGTTGGGCTGGGGCTGGAACTATGTAATAGGTGCTGTTGCCAGGACCCCCCTGCAATTGGCGCCTTCGATGGTCGAGCAAGTGTCTTCCATAAGAGGTATCATTACTTCCACGCAGAACATTGTCATTTGGAATATAGTAATGAATTCGTCAGGACCTCTGGGAGCTGTTCAGAAAGTACGCAATGTCGTGACACTCGAGTATCGGCGGCTTCGTAACACGGGTATCTAAAGATGGACCTGCGTTGGCGCCCAGGAATGCCGCACGTATCTTATTCGAGCACTTGCTTCAATCAAATCAAGTTCAGGTCCCGAGTTGCATTTCCACCACCAAGCCTCATTTTGACATTCGACGCCCTTGAAGAGTGGCAACCGAATAATGAAAAAAACCACAGAGGTGGCCTTGTTTCAGGTCTTCAAAGGTGTCGCTTGTTGGGAGGAGACTTTGTAAAATTCCGTGCGATGAGAGTCCTCAACATCGATACAGAGCCAAAACATTCTGTAGTCCAAAATGACTTGCCGCCTCTTTAATTTCTGTAACGTTATGTTTTTCTTTGTCCCTCATCTGCATTCACGAGTGCGACTCGGCCTACTTCACTCATCCTGCCGCCGACCTCTGGACTAGGCATCCGTTACAAAAACTTCCTGGCTGTCACTGAAAGCTAGAGTCAGGCCGACGCTCGCCCTCTTCACTCGACTCCGCAACAGCTGGTGCCGACCCTCGCTAGCGCATCCTCATACTCCCTCCAGTTTCTCTACCAATGCATCTTTTCAACTACAGCCTACTTCCATCCTCGGCCATCACTGTCGCATGCGTCGGTCAATTCTCAGGCACCAAGGCGCAGGAGATTTGTGTTGCGCGGGGAGGGACTAGGATCGAACTGCTGAGGACCGACGCGACGACCGGCAAGCTGGAAACAGTAGCAGAAGCGGAAGTATTTGGTACAATCAGGAGCTTGGCAGCTTTCAAGCTCACTGGTGGCACAAAAGGTGCGTTCTCGCGTTACTCCATAGAAGAAGGAAGCTGACAAGTTGCTCTGTTCCTGTAGATTACATCATCATCGGCTCAGATTCGGGTCGTATTGTGGTTCTCGAGTATAATATCGAGACCAATGGTTTCAACAAGCTGCACCAGGAGACATACGGGCGGTCAGGTTCGCGGAGGATTGTACCAGGCCAACACATTGCGGCGGATCCCAAGGGGCGGGCTGTCATGATCGGAGCCATGGAGAAGAGCAAGCTTGTGTATATTCTCAATCGAGTGAGCACTGTCCCTGTGGCAGGCGGACTGGCGACGCTTACACACTCTGTCACCAGGACGCGGCCGCCAACCTCACTATCTCTTCGCCACTCGAGGCTCACAAGCAGCGTGCTATCATTCATTCGATGGTTGGTGTTGATGTGGGATTCGAGAACCCGCTTTTTGCCGCCCTCGAGGTCGATTATGGAGAGAGCGACCAAGATCCATCTGGCGAAGCATTCAACGCGGCAGAGAAGGTAAATACCCGACCCTACACGACGAAAAATACGCTAATTGACTGATGTGCCATCGTCAGATGCTCACTTACTATGAGCTCGATCTTGGCCTGAACCACGTCGTGCGAAAATGGAGCGAAGCAACGGACCCCAGGGCGAACCTGCTCGTACAAGGTTCGTTGATTCGCGATTGCCAAAGAGTCAGCCCTTTCTGACCAAAATATTATGGCCCCTAGTGCCCGGAGGTCAATCGGCCACCACCGAGAAGTTTGATGGTCCTTCAGGTGTCCTCGTTTGCGCGGAGGACTACATCATCTACAAGCACCAAGGTGCTAAAGAGCACCGCGTTCCCATTCCGAAGCGGGCTCACCCTCTCTCGGATCCCGACCGTGGCCTCATCATCACTAGTGCCGTCATGCACAAGATGCGAGTGCGTATCACATTCTACATCAACTGGTCCTTCGCGCGTCTGACAAAGCTCCTCCTTATCAGGGCGCATTCTTCTTCCTCCTCCAGAGCGAAGAGGGTGACTTATATAAAGTAACCATCGATCATGCGGAGGAGGAGGTGCAGGCACTGAAGATTAAGTACTTCGACACCGTCCCTGTCGCTTCATCGCTTTGCATCCTCAAGTCCGGGTTCCTCTTCGTCGCATCCGAGTTCGGCAACCAATACCTCTACCAATTCGAGAAGCTTGGAGACGACGATGACGAGACTGAGTATTCCTCGACCGACTACGACAACTTCGGCGCTGGAACCGACCCCCTACCACCAGCGACGTTCCGCCCTCACCCGCTTGATAACCTCGTTCTTGCCGACGAGCTCGACTCGCTCAACCCCATCATCGATGCCAAAGTCGCCAACTTCCTTGGTGACGACACACCTCAAATCTACACCGCTTGTGGTAGAGGTGCACGTAGTACCGTTCGCGTCCTTCGACAAGGTCTCGAAGTCACTGAAGCTGTCAGCTCGGAACTTCCAGGCGCGCCAATAGCTGTCTGGACTACGAAGATCAAGGCCGAAGGTAATTTTTTCTCTTCTTTCTGGGACCTTGCGGTAATGAATGAAACCATTGATTCTTCCTACCACACTTTAGACCAGTACGACGCCTACATAATTCTCTCTTTCGTAAACGGTACCCTCGTCCTTTCCATTGGAGACACGATCGAGGAAGTATCGGACACTGGTTTCATCTCCTCAGCTCCAACCTTGGGTGTGCAACAGCTTGGCGACGATGCCCTCCTACAAATCTACCCACGAGGTATTCGCCACATTCTCGCCGACAAGCGCGTCAACGAGTGGAAAGTCGGCCCAGGGCAGACCATTCTCGCCTGCACTACCAATAAGCGACAGGTGGTCGTCGCACTCTCCACAAATGAAATTGTTTACTTTGAACTGGATCTCGACGGTCAGCTGAACGAGTTCCAGGAAAGGAAGGACATGGGAGTAGAGGTTCTCACGATGAGTATCGCCGAGGTTCCGGAAGGACGGCAGCGAACGCCTTATTTGGTGAGCACATTTTCTACGACTAGCTACGGGACGCTGACTCCGTACGGGCCAGGCTGTCGGATGCGCCGACTCCACTGTTCGCATCATCTCGCTTGACCCTGACAACACCCTCGAGACCTTGAGTCTCCAGGTAAGTCAAATCACCACTTCGGACTATTGAGCTAGTCTAACCCGCCCTATTTGCGTAGGCTCTCACCGCTCCACCTTCCTCTATCGTCGTGGCCGACATTCTCGACGCTAGTATCGACAAATTCCACCCAACTCTTTTTGTCAACATCGGTCTTCAAAATGGTGTCCTCCTTCGCACTGTGCTTGACAGCAACAGTGGCCAGCTGACCGACACACGCACAAGGTACTTTTACTCACCTTACTTACTGCTTTTTCAACTAAACGTGGTACCTTGCGCAGATTTTTGGGCTCTCGTCCTGTCCAGCTCACGCGTGTCCCCATCCACGGCTCTCCCGCCATTCTTGCTCTTTCAAGTCGATCGTGGCTCAACTACACCCACCAAAACATCCTCCAATTCACTCCCCTCATTTTCGATACCCTAGATCACGCCTGGAGCTTCTCAGCGGAACTTTGTCCCGAGGGTCTCATTGGTATTGTCGGCAACAGTCTTCGGTGAGCTCACATACCACGTAGGAATTGATTCCTTGGTACTGATTTCATTGCAGAATCTTCACCTTCCCGAAGCTCGGCTCCAAAGTCCAGCAAACATCCATCCCACTCTCTTATACTCCCCGCAAGATGATTGTCAGTCCAGAACATCGTCTCATTTATATCGTCGAGTCGGACCACCGCACGCTTTCACCGTCAGCGCAGAAGAAGCTCCTTGCTGATCAGCGAGCAGCGGGAATGGAAGTCGACCAGGAGGTCGCTGACCTCCCATTCGACATCTTCGGGCTTCCACGAGCAGCAGCTGGAAATTGGGCATCATGTATCCGGATCATCGACCCGGTCGAGGCTCGTTAATTTTTACTTCCAGATACTCCGCACTGTGGCTTACTGTTTACAAGTCCAATAGGCCGCTTCGATCTTCCAGCTCGACCTCGAAAACAACGAGGCCGCTTTCTCTGTCGCCATCGTTCCGTTCCATACCCACCCCAACGAACTCTTCCTAGTCGTCGGATCGGCCCAAGATACTCATCTCGCGCCTCGGACATGCAAGACCGGGTACCTCAACACGTACAAAATTCTTGAGAACGGGAGAAATCTTGAGCTGCTGCACAAAGTCAGTCATGTATCATCCCGTTCCGTGTGCATCCTCGCTGACCAAAAGCACTACTTGCAGACTGAAACGGACGATGTTCCCACCGCACTTCTGGCATTCCAGGGAAGGCTTGTGGCAGGTGTCGGTAAAGCGCTGAGGATATATGACATGGGAAAGAAAAAGCTCCTTCGAAAGGCAGAGAACAAGGTATGCACGCCTTGTCAGCTCACGATGCTACCTCCGCAAGGCGCTGATCACTCCTTTTCTTTTTTCGCCAGTCATTCGCCACGATGGTCACAACTCTCAGCACCCAAGGCTCCCGTATTCTTGTTGGAGATATTCAGGAGTCCATCCACTACGCCGTCTACAAAGCGCCGGAGAACCGCCTCATCGTCTTCGCGGACGACACAGCACCCCGGTGGACCACCGCGTCATGCATGGTCGATTATCAAACAGTTGCCGCTGGTGACAAGTTCGGCAACTTCTTCTTGAATCGACTCCCGAAGAACGTCAGCGACGAAGTCGACGACGACCCCACTGGAGCCTCTATAATGCATGAAAAGGGTTACCTCATGGGAGCCCCACACAAAACGCACCTCCTCGCACACTACCACGTCAACGACATTATCACCTCGATTCAAAAAGTCGCAATGGTCGCTGGAGGTCGTGAGGTGTTACTGTATACCGGTCTCATGGGCACTGTGGGCGTTCTCGTACCGTTCGTCTCCACCGAAGACGTCGACTTTTTCTCGACGCTTGAGATGCATCTGCGCACCGAAGCGCCATCTCTTGTCGGTAAGGCCCTCTTCAATACCTTCTATTTGCTCCCGTGACTGATTCGTGACTCCACAACGCAGGGCGCGATCATCTCGCATACCGTGGTTCATATGCCCCGGTGAAAGCTGTGGTCGATGGCGATCTGTGCAATCAATTCGCCTTGTTGCCGATGCAGAAGCAAGGGCAGATTGCACAAGAGCTTGATCGAACAACGGCTGAGGTTCTGAAGAAAGGGGAAACCATTGCCAGTTCGTCGTGGTAAAAAAACGATCGCGGCCTGGAATGGTCGCTGTAATTCATATGTGTCTCTCGAGTAAAGCTCATGCGTACGAGATCCAAATTTGCAGCATGTCATGAGGTTGCCCTGGCTTTCTGACGTGGCATGAAGCGTTGAAATACCTCGACTTGGTGCGCCACCAAAGCCTTGGACATACTATTGGGAGCGGAGCTGCTCACCCGAGCCCGTCACCGATGCTAGCTCATTGTGTCCTTTAAGAGGTCCACGCCACTTTCCAGGATTTCCGTCGTCCCCGCGAACCGTCTTGCGATGATGAAGGACGCCACCAGCATAAGTTGGCCGGTAACATCGAGGAATGATGATAGTAGCGGGAGGGCGTAGACTGTAACGAAACCAGTAAGATGAGCACTCTGGGTGCTGAAGATCTGAGAAGGTGCCTCGCCATCTGGATCGTAATCCCACTTCCACAGGAGCAAAGTTATGAAGTACCCGAGGACGAGTGCCAGTGCGACCTGCCATAAGAAAAACGCATCAAGCTTTTGCGACAGCAAGTATTCGTGTATGAGGAAACGTACCTGTACACAAACGACACCAGCAAATGCTATTGCGAAAGCGAAACTGACTGGCGCCTGTCCCGTAATCCATACGAAGAGGAGAAAGGCGAAAAGTACCGGACTCGTGATAGCGAAAAGGGTCAACGAAACGATGAGATAATGTTCTGTTGAAGAGGAGTGTAGAGCTGTGGATATCCGAGAAACGTACACTGAACCGGCGTTTCCGCTGAGTGCAGTGAGGACGGCAGCGAATAGGGCGAAGCCTTCGAATTCGTTCACGTAAGCTTCAAGGACGAGACCTGAAGCACTGGCAAATGAATCATTCAGTCAATGATACGCGTAGCAAAGAATATTCGATCAAACCTGGCAATGGCCATTGCAGCAAACAAAGGACTCCAGCCTATGGTGAGAAGCTCTTGAACGTAGGCGTTGCGGAATGTGATTACGACGTTCACCGCAACGGCAGCCAGAAGGAGGAGGAAGACCGCAGTGGATACGAGGGTTCCTGTAGGAGAAGGAACAATCAGCCCCGTTCTTTCACTCTCGCATCGGACAAAGACAGGGACCGCACCGAGAAATTTTGCAAAAAGACTGCTGAGCAATCCTAAAATGACGAGAGTGAGGAGGTCTCCCAAAGCTGAAGCCATCGGTGTCGCAATATTATCCTACAATGAAATGCAAGGTGAGTGTCAGGGAAAACCCGGCAAGAGTCAAGCCCCAGGCAAGTGAACGTACGGGGTTGATTTTATATCGCCGGCAGAGCACGACGAGGGAGCACATGAAACTTCCTAATATGGCGCTACTGAAACTGGCTGCTAGCATACTGACGCAAATGACCATGAGGGCCTCAAAATACCTGCAAAGGCGGTTAGCGTAGTCCATGGAAAAGTTTTAGCATTGGGCAGTGAATACCCTCCGCGCAAAGCATCCGTTACTTCCGTGCCACCTGCAGCAGCATTGTCTTGCGTTCCTGGGTTGTGTATCGGATGTTGGAGACCGTGATGTACACCGTTGCGTGCCAGCATGCCGAGGCCGAAGGAGAGGAGGCCAGAGATAAGGGCGACGATGAGGGCTTGGACTTGAAGCAGGGCCATGTTGCCGAATATGAGTGACCGGCGAGTCAACCGAAGGTCCAATTCGCCGATGTTGGCCTTTACGTATAAAGAAAGGGGCTCGTCAACAGTTCTTCTCAAATACGTCGACGGCGAGTCTTACGGAAGTCGAGAAGCGGGCAGCCAAATTCATTTCCAGGTTGCCTAGCAATTTGATGGTATATCAGCGCTGACATATCTAGTAGAAAAAAAAGGGCCGAGGGAGGAAGCCTACCCTTGAGGTTCAGCAGAATTGGTACGAGAATGAACAACTCCTCTATTCGAATGAACACACGCCACGTCTGGGAAGGGACATCAGATGTGCTGGGTCGCTTCGTCGTTTAGCTCGAGAAGTGAACATACTTGCAGTTTTTCCAGCAACAAACCAGTCAGAATAGCTCCTATTAAAGAGAGTATCATGCTCGGTAATATCTACAATGTCTCCAAATCTGTTAGCTGGCCTGCGAGCGCCATTTGACCGCAGGAATCCTCACGCACCTGACTGAGCATTTCTTTCGCAAACAGGCTCCTCTCAGACGTAGTCATTCCACCTCCCCCTCTTCCGAGCCAAAGTCCCCAAGTAGTTTTTCGAGCGGAGCCAGACCCGACGTCTGCTGAGCGAACCTTCGACATGCTATCCTCTCCTGCAGCTGGCCGAGCTTCTTCTACTCTTCTGTACGCGAGCAGACCTTCCACTTCAGCATCCATTCCGGCATCACTGTCATATTCCCCGTCCTCGGGAACTTGCTCCGAGTCCTCCTCTATGCGCTCCTTGTCGCGCTTCTCATCAGGTGCAGTGGCGTTACCGTCGCGATCCTCGGCCTCCAGTAGCCCTGGCTCGCCAAAGGGCAAGGCACCCAATGGTGAGTAGTTGCTGGGGGCCATCTCGTCGCCGGCACCGGTGGCGGAGCGACGAACCCGGTCGCGACGCTGCGGCGAGGGCGAGGAGAGGACGTCGGGTTTGTCAGGCGAGAGTCTTTGCGATTCGGTTGCTCAAATGTCAGGGCGGTTCTTTGAAGCAAAAACTGAAAGTAAATGAGGGATGGAGGGCAGCGGACTTGACCCAATCACACGCCGGCGGCCGAGCGCATCTTCAGTTCGCCAAGTCCGCGTCTTGCACCCGGCAAACGCTCATCAACACAAGAAATGTCGAGTGGAAAGCCCCAGGAAGATCGGAATCAGGAGGCTACCGTTTATATGGTTAGTTTGCAGCCAAACACGACAGGTTCGTCGCTCACGCTCACCCAACTCGGCCGCGCAGGGAAACCTCGATGAACGGTGTACGGACGCTCTCATTTGGGAACTGATGCTGCAAGCCGGCCCAGTGGGTGAGCACAAAGACTCTTATTCCCACTATTGGCGGCACGAGCTGACCTTGGGACTCCGTTGCACCCGGCGAGCCAGTCAATGTCCATCTTCCCAAGGACAGGATCAGCATGTCACACCAAGGATATGGGTTCTGCGAGTTTCTTACCGAGGATGATGCCGAGTATGCTTGCAAGATCATGAACCAGATCAAGCTATATGGCAAGCCCATTAGGGTGAACAAGGTGCGTGGGTAGCGAAGCCGCGAGAGTCAGAGACTAGGCCACTCACGACTGCACTTCCACAGGCCTCTTCTGATCGAAAACAACTTGACATTGGCGCGAACCTCTTTGTCGGTAACCTGGACCCGAACGTCGACGAGCGCATGCTCTTCGACACCTTTATGAGCTTCGGAACCCTCGTACAACCTGCCAAGGTCAGCCAGAGCTATTTCTGACTCATTTTCTTTGATGCTAAATGCTACAAACGTACCTAGATCTCCCGAGACACCACAACAGGCGCCTCAAAGGGATACGGCTTCATCTCCTTCGACTCGTTTGAAGCTTCGGACGCTGCTATCGAATCCATGAACAACCAGTTCCTCATGAACAAGCCTGTCACAGTCGGTTACGCGTTCAAGAAGGAGGGCAAAGGAGAGCGACATGGAACGCCAGCCGAGCGACTGCTGGCAGCTCAGGCGAGGAAGAACAACGCTCTTCCACCTACTGGACTCGGAAATCAAATGCCACCTCCACCACCGGGTGGAATGGGTTATCAACAGAGGATGCCGATGGGAGGACAAGGGATGGGGATGCCTGGGATGATGGGAGGCCAATTCCTCACGGGAGCGAACGCAGGAATGATTCAAGCCCCGCCACCTCCGCCGCCTGGATTTGCAGCATATGGAGCACCCCCGGGCATGCAGCAACAATATGGAGCGCCACCACCACCTCCCATGGGCTTCCAGTAGATTCAGCGAAAGGACTTGTCATTATAAAAGTACGATATCTCGGCTCACGCAGGTAGTTGCCTGACGAGGCATTCCGTGTCGGCTGAGCTAGAGAAGAAACGGTGTGGAGGAAGAGGAGTATTTTGCTTCGTTGTTAGTAAGTGTGGACCGGGAGGGGTTTGGCACGCTGAGATACGAGGAACGCTTTTGAGGGCTGGAATCCTTGAACTCTCCCAATGCGACCGTTCTCCGGTGAGTCAACTGTAGCCACCTGCTCTGCCGTTTGCTCAGTACTAGAGTGCTCCTGGACTGCCGTTTACTCTGGCCATATGAGTGAAGAGGAGTGGCGTCTCGTTCAAGATTGGAGACCTCTCATGGGAATTATCGGACCAAATGGATCCCAGGTAGAACGTAACGTTCATCTTTCTGACTGTACATCCATCAAAAGAACCCTGAACGAGTTCTTGTCGTCGCTTCTACAAACAGGTGCTCCCAGAGGTTTTCCACATGTTTCCACCTGCTGGCAACTCAGTTGCACGGGTCTGTTGAATCAACGACTGTGGAAATGTCAAACCTTAGCAACAGGCACCCAGGAATACTGTGAGGAAGATTTTACCGTTACAAGTGCTTCCCAAGAAGAAGACTGTCTGGCATGGGTTCGGAAGACGTCTGTTGACTTCGCAGGTACCAAGGCTGGCGCTGACTCCGGTCCACGTGGCGCCCGCTGTAAGGTTGCTGTTGAAGATTATTCACCAGGTTCTTGCACCAACATCCACCGGAGCCTTGCACTATAGAGTCGGGAGACCCTATGGCGCTGAAGGAGTAATGATCGAAATTGACTGCGAGAAGGGACGATTAGTACTCCCTCTGTTGACGAGAGGCGTCACAATTTGCCGCCATGGTAGCCCAATATGGGAAGATAATGTTCCACACAAACTGCTTCCGTCTGCACGGCAGTGAAGTGCGAGACCATGTTGTTTCCTGGGTAGTTTACTCCAGAGTATCGTGCGAAGGTTGGCGTACATTTTCCGTTTGACGTCACCACGTAAGGGTGTGTTAGCTTGACCTGAATGTGGTAAACCAAGACGACGAACCATGGGAGAGACTTGAGTCCCGTGCTGTCGCAGGCGGCAGCCTGAAGATCGACGTATTTTACCGGTGTGTTTAAAGTCACGCACCCCTCGGCACGTAGGGTGCGGAGGGGTGCGGACCCTCAGTAATTCCATCAACGCACGCTGTAGACGCTACCTGAGATGCAAATACCTTATCCTAGAAGTGAAAGAGGATGTAGTAATCTGCGGAAGGAGAATGACCCATTTTCTCTCGGTCCAGAGAAAAGTGGGTGGGCGGGTCCGGAAGTCGGGCTATCTTGGGGTGCGGATGTCTGGACATGCGCACCTGTCTCAGAATCTCTTCCACAAAGACACGCTTTTCTCCTCGAGTACCGGTCCGAAAGGTCCCGTTTTTTTATTATAAGGCACTTTCACCTAAAGACACGATCTGGGAAAAACCTACGTTCAGTCTGACTTTTCCAACCACATTGAGAATTGGGAGCCGCCACCCCCCTGAAATTGACATAGATGCTCTCATTATTGGGCCTTTCCATTGTCATTCCCATCATGAAAAGCGCAGGCAAGCGATCCAACAAGAGAGGTCCTTCACCACCAAACTCCCCCCCCGCAACTCGACGTTCTCGAAGCGACGAGGGAGCTTCCCGAGGTTGGGCACTCCCACCAGCCGCTCGTACCTCCAGAATCATTGCAACACAGACTATACAGGCCTCAACACCGGACCGTACGCTCACCAATCTATTCCTGCAACAAGGCTTGATTACTGAAGCTAGATTATCAGCCCATCCAGTTGACACTACACCTTCCATCTTCCCCAGAGCTACCCCATATCAACCGACTCCACAGCACACCTTTCCCTTCCACAAATTACCTCCAGATCTTCAAATCTCAGTCCTCAAATCCTACGCGGAATCACGGACAGATCCGGACAGTCGCAACGTTCGAAGCGACGAGCACCACAAGGATCAGAACAAAGTCTTAACGGCACCCGCAGCAGCTTGGGAATGGATGGAGCCTTTATTCCTAGTGAATAGGGCTTTTCAAGTGGTGGCGGAGGAGATTTTCTATGGGAAGCTGGAGGTCTACTGGGACCAGCTTGAGGGACTCGTCCGCAAACTCGTCCGCGACGCCACCTCCAAACGACCAATTCCACACGGTTGGCTGGTATTCTCTCTACTGGTGCATGCAAGATACGAAGAGCTCCAACCCGGGAGTACAGTCACAGGTCATTATCCTCCTCCGGCTAATGACATCAACCTGGGCTACCTCCGCACCATCATCGCATCAATGCCTCGCCTCGCTCTCCTACATGTTCGTGGTTCGCGGGCTGAACATTTTTTTTCCACCACAATTCTCCCCTTATATCAACCTCCGACTCATAACGTCCTGCGGCCCCGCGGTATCCACCTTATTTTCGAAGTTGCCCACACACTTCCTCAACTCAAGGACGACACACTCCCACTTGGCCAGCTTCGGCGATATCTGGGAGGAACCGTCGTGGAAAAGCTGACAATGGGTCCTTTCTCAAAGGCAGTGGACCCGGCAGCTCAGAAACCTCCTCAAGGGGCATGTTTTCCTCTGTTGCAAGAATTGGCACTGGACGTGGCGCCCTCGGTTGATGTTTTCCGCTTTTTGGAGAAAATGGTGAGGGGAGAACATTGTGAGGGTCCGGCCTTGGAAATAATTCGACTTGCCGACCGCAACCCAGTCACGACGCATATCGATAAGGTTGCGGCATACAAGGAATCATTAGAAGGCCTGGCACAATCCGAATGGCAGACCGAAAAGTGGATTGGGGGAGTTTTAAGGCAAGTGCCAGTATTGAAGATTCAGATAGTCAAACGAGGACGTCACCTGGTGTAAGTGCACTCTTTTGGTTCTACACTTGGCCTGCGGGATGATGCGAGGTACAGTAAAGCTGGCGTGCTGATACAAAAAATTTCTTCAGTCCTTCAATCGATCCGTTTCTAGTCTTCTTGTCTTCCTGTAATTCTGCCCCAACATTCCTGCGCAATATTCCTGTGAAGAGTCGAGTGTGAAAAGTCTAGTAGTTGACATGTTCATTGCAATATCTTGGTCTCAGTACAACACAGTCCAATCAAGTGAGCTTAAAGCGAGGCGGCGGCTCCAGGCAGCGCTTCACATATCATTCACACGCACATCATTTCAAAAATGTCAGTATGTACATTATGAGGTGATAAATTACGCTGGGGGGTGAGTATCCTATGTACAAATAACCCGCGTCAGCTGAACGCTAGGCATGCCAGCGAGAGACAAGTCAGCCTTACGACAGTCAACAAAGACATTTCTCCCCAAACTCCTAGCTGCAATAGACGCTGAAGGAAACCAGTAGACGTTTATGGAGATAACAGCAACCAAACAGCAAATCATCGGCCGCTCTAAGCTTGGCGCAGGCGTTGGGCGTTCTCATCCAACCTGTCATTGTCGGTCGCGGCGGTACGGTTGGATATAAGTGTAAAGGGAGCGGAGTGATGGAGGAAGTGGACAAAGTATCTGGCATCTCGTCGGAGGGAAATGAGCGTAAAGCTAAGAAGAAGGACAGCTCGGGCGCTTCTTGACTCGGTCGTGAGATAAAAACAGGGATCCCTGACCAAGTTCGTTTCCTTCTCTTGCTCTCTCGTAATCTCGTAACAGACTAGTTCATCCACTGAATAAGATAATAACAAAAACTACCCCTCCTGAAACTCTCAACCCCAGGACACTCTTAATAGAATCCAACTGAGCTCTCAAGCTCGCTTCCTTCTCCCTCCCCTCCTTCTCCTCCTACTCCTTTTCCTCTCTAACCAACCTCAACTCTTCTTTCGCTTCGCCCAAGCCCTTCTTCGCCTCCCTACACCTCGCTTCCATCCATCCAATTTTCGCCGCACTAGGACTCTGCCCCCCGTCTTTCGGAGGTCTCAAACCCTCCACCTCCGTTCTCAAATCCTCCACTTTATTTCTGTCGCTTGTTCGAACTAACTCGTTCACGGTGATCTGATGCCATAAAGCAGCTACTTCCATTCGAAAAAGTCTCCAAGAGTTGTTGGGATTCGAGTCCTATCTATCATTCGTCATCAACCTGGATGAGGAGGAGAGAGCGGAGTTGAGGTTGAGGTTTCCGAAGATCAACGAGAGTGGGGAGTACGGGTTGATACGGAAGTGGGTGGAGAAGGGAAACCGAGGAGGAAGTCGTCGGAGCCGAGGTGACCTTCGAGGAGGCTAATTCTCGGCGGACCAGGTGGAGCCTAAAAAACAAAGGACCACATGAGCAACCACACTCTCTCAGGTCTCCCCACTCGACTCGTATTCGTCTCCATCCTCACCAAACTTCACCGAATTTGGGAGGAGCTCTCAAGATTCCCCATGAAACAACGGCGAATGTAAAACAACATCTTCCTCCTCTCCCTCTAGCCCATCCCCTTCCGTACTCGCACAACCCCCATCCCGCTCCACATCAAGAAAGAATCCCAACTTGGGCACTGAGTCAAACCTCCCTCTCTCCCTCAATCTCGGACTCCCCATACTAGTATCCGTACCCTCACTCTCATCTCTCAATCTCCTCGGATTAAACAAAGAACTAGTAGGTTCACTCATTGGAAAATCAACAAGATATCAAAAGAGAAAGTCGGGTTGAAAAAGACTCACGAGGAGGAGAAGCCCCGCCAAATGCTCGCTTTCCATCCTTGGGCTAATCGGGCGATGTCGATGGAGCAGGTCTGTTCGCTCGGACGGGGGAGGGAGGAGCGAAACTGAATGTGGACTCGCGATGGGCAGACTTTGTGGAGGACTGCTGCCAAGCCGATCTCACCACCTCTTTGCTTCGCACAACTTCCCCTTTCTCACTCCCTCTTCTTCACTTTTTGGAGGATCTGCGACTTGAAGGGGGAGGGGTTGAGGAAAGTATGGTCTGGATTCATGAGAAGAACGTGGGGAGACGGCGGGTGGTGGGTTTGTCGACACTGGTGGTAAAGGAGAGCAGATGGTGAAGCTCGGGAGTGAAGAAGAGGTTAGTAAGCGAAGGATGGAACGGTTTTGCGAAAGAGAGGACGAACGATTTGATGATTGGTGCAGTTTTGGTGACGATGTGAGGGCGGAGAAGAGCAATGAGAGAGAGTGTCGCAGCTGCAGCCCGGCTTTGGAGTGAGAGTGGTCCTTCACAGCGCCGAGTAACGTAGCAGTCAGGGCGGTTGGGCATGTGTATATTACGAAACAGATGAAAGCGCTGGAGAGAGACCCACTGGAGAGCCGCAAGGT
>JASZXU010000535.1:0-18789 GCA_035521515.1 Phenoliferia sp. Uapishka_3 | reverse complement strand
GAGATGGTAGTTAGCAGGGCCAGCGGAGCAAGGATGGGATAATTTGGAGTTAGCGTACGGGCACGGGTGGGAGTGCGTTTGGGAGCTGCGGCACGGAGGGAGGCACGGGAGAGCATTTTGAGGTAAGAAGGTGAGGTGGGAGGCGAACGGGCGAGTGTTCGCGCTGTCGCGGAGCACACAAGAATTTTGGACTCGACTCCGATGCGAGCCGAGAGCGCAGACGTCGGCATCCACGAAACATCATCTCGCTTGCGCAACAAAGCATACGAAAGCTATACGCTGCTGATTAATACTTGAAACAGATGGATATGTCAGAGTCCCGAAGAGAAACGCTAACAGCTGCTTTTGGGTGAAGAGGAGCTTCGCGGACACCTTCGCATTATTGTCTAGTGAAGCTCGATCACGCCAGCGCAAGCAAGCGAGTTGATCCAATACTTCAGAGTGTACAGTCCGGCTACAGCTAGCGCCTAGGAAATTTGTACCGCCTATTGTCGAGCCAAAGCTTACGCCCGACCCGCCCGCGCTCACTTCCATCTGACACGATGCATTACTCGTTCCTTTTCCACTCATCTCGTTCCAAAAGTCCAATCTACCTGCCCACATTCGCCCTACCGGTGACTCCTTGCAGATGCTTCGCCTCCTTCTTCTTGATCGCCTCGCTCTGTCCTCCCAACACAGCCAACACCTCAGCCGCCAGCCTCTTTCCAAATATCTTTTCCTGTCCCTCCCTCTTCTCACTCGCTTCTACAATCCACTTCCAAGCCTGTCGCCTCCTCTGCTCAGCCGTAAGTGGTTGCGGTGTCGGCAACACTTTTGTTCCCTTTCGTCGACCGACAATGCGAATGGATGGCGAGACAATCTCGATCGCTCGTGCTAGGATTGGTACTGGTGGGGAGGAAGTTGAAAGAGATAGAGTGGAGAGACAGATGGAAAGATGGGAGTGGGCGCGGGCGAGCTTGCCAGACTTCATGATTAGTCGTGAGAGAGTCGCGAGAAGTTGTGTGTCCGGGGATGGGTTGATGGACGGCGGTAAAGGGAGGCGGGTTGGGAGTGGTAGTGGAGTGTTGATTGAAGGTGTCGAGGATGATGAGGACAGCGCAGACTCGAAGGAGGATGGGGCGAGCGCTCGAGGTGCTGATGAGAAAACTCGCACCGGCATCGAGCCTGAGGCGGCAGACCGAGTAGCTCGCAAGAGCGGACTAAGGCGGCTGGTCATGTTACGTTGGTAGGTGGTTATTGCAGAGAGTTGTTGGGCGCGACCGGTACGACTCGGACACCTCTTTGAAGGAGTTGGGGGTACAGACCAGAACTCTCATCGGTTGGGCTGCAGTCCCATGGGCAGGCCGCCATTCGACTGTTTCTCTTTTGATGTCCTCCTTGCCCGCACTCTTCTTATCAAGTGTCCGAAGAAAAATGTCAGATACAAAATGTACGAAGATTTTCAAACTTGACAGGATTTCCAATATCCATGTCGACTTTGCCCTCCCACTCACTGGAGTCCCTCCCGGAGCCCGCTGAATTGAAAGAGCATCACATCCTACATGCAGTTGGCTAATGGAAATCTGTCGGTGTAAGCGTCTCTACAGGCCCGAGGTGTCAAGAGAGCTGCAGGTAAGAGCTCATTCTTCGACTGTTGAACGCAAAACACCCTCCGAGAAAATTTTCAGGGTATCGCTGTATTGGGCGTTTTGCACCGATGGGAAATCGAGCTTACTTGAGTCATGAGTCTTTCTGTCTTGATTTGAGATATACCGCCTGCTCAGCGTGGACTGGCATGAACGTTCAGCGTTTCGCCAGCAACGACCTGGCGCCATGTCGACGATAGAGGGATCCGAAAAGCGAGCAGACCCAACCCAGCCTTCATGGCTTCAGGTTTTGGTTAGAAGACTTACGGTATCCTGTAAATACAATCAGTTCTGGCCCTCAGCGGGTGGCAACAAAGTCTCCGTCGCACGGTATGGGACGTCGTCTTGGAGTTGAAAAGTTCCGTAGAAGTCACCCCGCACGCTGGTCTTTCGCTGACTAGCTACGGGATCTCCTTTCAGGTCGACTTTAAAGCACTGATTACGAATATCGATGAAATCGTGGCACGTTGGGCCAAATGGGTCTTCAGATCTCAGAGTTGACGTCGGTCAAGCGAACCCGCGAAAGGCGACCACTAACGTTCAGAATGTCTGAAAAACCCTGACACCGAGACGAACAACCCTCCAAGAAATGTTTTTTGTTATTTGATACAAAACTTCAGACCAAGTCACCAAGATCTGGCTCGCTTGATCGAGCATTATCCTGGGTGGGTTGCTCGCGCCAGATAACCTGGAGGTTGTTCTTGTGCCCGCGAGCGACGTAACGAGATGTGAGAGGTAAACAGTTCATGTGAAAAGATAGGGAGAGACGGTTATTGTCAATACTCTACCTCGGTCTCAAATCCAACAGCGTTTTCCAATCACTTTACTTAAGCAACACTTTGACAAGGTTTGAGTCAGCGATCCTAACCTTCCATCTACTTACGGCTTCTGCTACCTGATTCATTTATAATTTATAAGGTAAAATCTGCTTACGATTTCATTTACACTGAAAGCAGTAAAAGAGAGGTAATGCAATTCACGTGAGGAGGCTGCCACATGAAGCGAAGTGTCCCGAGAAAAAGGCCGAGATGGGAAGACCGGAGTCCGGACCTGCCTCCCCCCACTCACAATGTGCACTCCCATCTGGAATCCTACGAGTTGTGCCAAGTCAGCTTCCGCTCGGTCTCATGCTTGGACGCTTGATTGAATAACAAATAAGATTGGTTGGAGGCTGAGCGCTGAGCATAGATCCAGATCTGAAGATGAGTGTTGCCGCTTATGCCGCTGAAGCCGTCCCGATATCGCGAAACGCGAAGACGACTTTTGGAGATGTGAGGAAGCTTTCGAAATGATGCGTTACTTTCGTATCATTGGTAAAATTCAGGATTTTGTAGTTACATACAGCATAATTGTGCAAGATTGGGAGAATACGTCACAACAGAAGAGGATTTAGCGAGGACACTAAAGTATGGAAAGGTAATTGGTGGACAACATGAACATCCTACTCCACAGGCTGGCTAGGTATCCGGATACCAGACACCAGGTTCCGTTGGACCCTCAAAGAGAGATGCCTTGCCGTCGCGAGGTCGCCTCGCAACCTCTGACTTCCTCGAGTGTCGTTTCTGACCCGCTAGTTGCACAATAGGTGGTGACAATAAGGGTGTTTCCGCCTTGATGTTGATCTTTGCCATGGCCGACTGGGAAGACGTGAGGAGGTGGGAATGGTCGTTCTTGCCGATGAGCTTTTTCTTAGCGACGCGAGGCTTTAGCTGGCCAACGGGGCATGGTCGTCCTGGCTCGTCACGGTAAAACCGAGGGTGGATGAAAGCAGAGAATTCGTCTGGCGGGAGTGGGTGGGACTCGAGCTGGGAAGTTGACATGGTTGCGTGCAGCTCAGTTGCGTTGAGACGGGTGAAGCCGTAAATCTGTTCCCAAATGGTCAGACAGGAGAAACAGGAATATGACTGCAGATAGGCTTACGTTTAGCTGTCGCACGAATGATTGACAATTAGAGTGACGGAAAAAGCGGGCAAACGCCGCGAGGAGAAGTGGATCGTTGTGGGCGAAAATGAAACAATTTCCCTGAAAAGCGGCGCCCAGTCAGCATGCGAGTTCGTTAGATATTTCGGCAGCTCGAGACACTGACCCGACTGCTCCAACGAATAAATGTGTTGTGCTCAGGGTTGTTGAGAAGGTGTGAGAGCTGTAAGATCGGGAAATCAGCGTCTAGTTTGTGTCGCAGCTGTAGCGGTGGTGTTTACTTTGGAGATGAAAGGCTGAATAACCCGAACAGCCACGAGAAAGAGACCAGGGAAAGCAAAAGTTATTGTCAGTAAACGCTACGTCTACTTGAAGGCGGAAAGCTCACTGTAGCAGACTCCGCCACCGTGAGGTTCAACGCGTCGGGGTCGCTGCTCGATTTTGGACTGCTGGCCGACTCGCCAAATTGTATCTCATCTTGTGGACGAGGACTCTCACTTCCCCAAGATGATCTCGGCGAGTGTGGAACCTCCTCCTGCTCCCACGCTGGGTCCTGCGACTGAACTACCGACTCGAAGGACCCAGTCCGCTCTCGCTCGTACATCTGTTCCACATAGAATTCTTCCTGCTGCGTGGGAGCTCCAAAGTAATCTGCTTGGTGAGAAGGATGGACGTCATTGGGAGAAATGAAGCCGTTGTTTATAACTGGCTCGGGAAGGTAATGAAGGTGGTGAGAAGCGTGATGGTGTCGCTGGTCCAAATATCCTGGAGGCGAGTATAGCGGAGAGTATGGCGGAGTCGGTGCAAGGGAAGGATGGTTTTGGATGTGATGATGATGAGCGGGATTGCCAAAGTAATCGTAGGTGGGCTCGGCGGCGCCGGAGTGATGTGCGTCCCGATGATCGTCGCGGAGCCAGGCTGTACGTGCGACGAGTGTTTAGCTCGAGGTAGGGAAGAAAAGAAGTCAAACAAGTGCTTACGTGGAGTGTGGTCAGGCTCGTATTCGGGATGCTCCATATAGCCGGCGGACGAGGAGATCGGGTGCAGATACATAAGAGGTTGAGGAGCTTCTTCTTGCGCCGCGTCCTCGAGTTGTGAAATGTTAGAATCACGCTGAATAGACAAGCATGAGTATGCAGTTCGATTGGGACGAGGACAGCCTCTAGTTCGCTCACTCTCAGTCCTTTCAGACTCCCGGAGGAGCCCACACTCGCGTGTAGATCCCAAGTCTGGGAGGAGCGTCGTGAGGACAACATGCTGGGAGTGTAGACCGTCGAGGAGTGTGAAGTGTCGAAGAGGGACTCCGAACAAAAAAAGAAACGTCGAAGGTAGCTCGGGGTGAGGTCGAAACAGACGCCAGGTGCGGATGATGTACTCTTGAGTTGACAAGCTTTGAAGGCAAGTTCGCTGTGCACATGTGAACGTGCCCAAAAATTCCGGGGTGATCGCCAGGAACCAAGAGTCTTCTGAGGTCAAAGCTTGGATTTTGGGCTCCACTGGACTCCAGGTCCCCAGGCCCCGCACGCGTCCCACCCCCGGTTTCTCTCGAACAGGATCTCGTTCCGCAGTGTGGCTTGCAGCCCGTCCATTCTCGAGACACGGCATCGGCGGCCCAACGGCTTTCGCTCCTTCTCAAGACGTTGGATACATTTACAATCTGGCTTGGATCAAGAACTTTCAGCGCATCTGGTGGCGGAGCAACGCAGGGCTAGCGAGCCAACCGCTCACGCGTTTTCCATTTCTAGTAAAGTACACTTTGGCTCAACCCCATTACAAAATAGTAATCATCGGTCTCAGACTAGATAAGTTCTGTAAGTACTCACATAGAATATGCTCGGCCTTCCTCTTTGTCCCTGCACATCCCTCCCTACTAGTACTCATAAATGAGCTGAAGTGGTCTCTTACAAAGGGTTAACCGTTTCGCAACCAACAAGCGGGGTTGTAAATGATAAAAGTGCCTGGGTCTTTGCGTGGAATGGGGAAGGCAGCGGGGGAGGCAATCGAAACGAATCCACGTTATAAAGAAGCTACATTACTTACTGGAAGTACTTACCCTATCTGCGACAGGAAGTTGCGACGGATAGCCAGCCGTGCAAGCATATCCACCAGTATCCACCTGAAGATGTGAGGTTACTCTTATACAATCCGAGGATCAGAATCAGACCGAGTACTATACGTGCTTTTTAGCGAGTCGGTCTGGTTCGGCAATCGTGAGGGGCATCACCTATTCCCAAGTTGGGTACGGTACATACCTACTTTTGTAGCCGGAAAATGAAGAGTCGAAATGAAAGCCTCCATCGACCGGTGATAGGGTTGTGCTTGCCTCCACGATCATACTATATCGTATTCAGGACAGAGGCTTGACAGAGGGCCAGCTTTCGAAGGACCGAAATGATTTCAAATCGCGACCCCGAGTCGATTTCGCTTCACCACGCGAAAACTCGAAAGGATCTTCACAGCCATAGTCCGCGGACTTGAGCTCATCCACTTGCGCCCACATCAACCCAATCAGCCGAGATGTCCACCTTTGCATCCCTGTTCCCGCGCTCTGCGTTCGGCGAACGGCCTGTGGCTATCCTCGGTCCGTCACAAACGCTCCAACTTTTTACAATCCCGCACTGAGCTTTCATGTACTGTCGATTAGATGGAGGAATGGGGACCACACTCCAGGCTCCACCGTTCAACTTGCCGCTGGACTCCTCACTTTGGTCTTCCGAGCTTCTGGCGACCGACACAGGCAGAGCGCAACTGCGGACTCTTCACCAGCTCTGGGTGAATTCAGGCGCTGAAGTCGTTGGCAGCTGCACGTGAGTTCCATATTGGCTTTCCAAAGATGTTGCTCATTGATCAGCTAACGAGCGCTTTGGAACAGGTACCAATCCTGCCTTCCGCTCTTCTTGCCGCCAAAGCAGGAGGACGCTCAGTACACACAAGCGGAGGTCGAGACGGCCAAACACACCATGAACTCGGCACTGCCCATAGTGACCCGGAACTTTGATTCATCCCCATCGTCCACCAAGCGCACACCAATCCGATCAGCCCTTTCGCTGGGGCCCTTTGGTGCCGTACTTTCACCAGGTCAAGAATATAGCGGTCGATACCCTCCGCCTTACGGCACGAGTCCCACTCCATCCGTTGTTCCCTATTCCCTTTCTGCTTCTCGCGTTGCAGTATCGCCACTCGAAAGCCAAATTCTCCCCTCCTCCGACGCTCAGGAAGACGCCCTCGTCTCCTTCCATCTCTCTCGCCTTGATCACCTCTCGCAATCTGCATCTTTCTCACTGGTTTCACTCCTCGCCTTTGAGACAATTCCCATCATTCGAGAGGCACGCGCGATTCGTCGAGCGGTTTCGATCCTTCGCAGAGCTCGACCGACCCAGCCTCAAACACCCTTTTATCTATCTTTCGTCTTCCCAGTCGATAATGAGGGGCATGCACGATGTCCGGACGAAAGTCTGTTGCACCTGAAGAGCGGTTCGGCTGAACTCGCCGACGCGATTATCGAGGCCTCCTTCGCCGCAAGGGATGGGCAAGACGTGCCGAATGGCATTGGTGTCAACTGCACGAGTCCCTTGGAAATCATGGGGATCATCGATGAGCTTTCGGGGGCGATATCTAGAGCCCCAGAGCTTGCAAGTGCACCGTGGCTTGTTCTCTGTGAGTGCTCTCATTGACAAGCTTTCCAGAGACACGCTAACCGCTCATTTCTTGAAGACCCGGATGGAGGCTCTGTCTATGATGTAGTCTCCCGAACTTGGTCGAGCCCCGACGGTCTTGATGATAACGTCTGGGCCTCGAAGGTCACGGACGGGGTTCAGGCGGCTTTGGGAAAGAACAACAGCGATGGCAAGCCCACTTTTGGTGGTGTTCTTGCAGGCGGATGCTGCAAAGCTGGTCCCGAAGCCATCTCTGCTCTGAGGAGCGAATGTCAGAGTCGAGGATTAGTGAGATGATTCTGCATGCGATAGGATGTCGAACAATCTTGCGAGCAAACCGACCTCGGCTTGGTTGTTTCAAGTTGCGGCGGGAGAACATCTGCAATTGCAAAAGATACTTTTAATGTATCTGGTACTTGCAGGTCACTTTCTGCTAATGGCATAAGTTGCACTTGACGCCATTGAGAGCTCGAGGCTTCCGCAAACCCTCCCACAACTTAAAAACGTTGACGTCCAGCGTTCCTGGGCACTTTTGAACGAACGGCCGCTGTGTATTACCGAGAACGAATGGCTAATGCAGATGAGGGAAGGAAGACAAAAGGTGTGTGCGAAGTAGTGATGACAAGGGTTATAAAAGGACAATATCTCAAGTCTAGTGCGTAGGTGAAGGTGGACTCAGAGAGGGTGCTGCTCCTGGCACAGCAAGACTACTGGAACGTGAATGACCGGTGGTGCTTGCGCGGCTGGCTTGTCGTGAATGTCCGCCTCGACTCGGAGAAGTCGTCGCGTTGAATCGGACCGACAACGGGTCCGTCGCCTGAGACAAGGAGAGGTCAGAATCTGATGGTGCTACATGATTTGGTGTACGTACGTCGGTATCCGGATGAACGACTGTATGACCGCTGAAGAGCTGAACAGAGCTTTTCGAGGGATCACTACCCGCTGGGTCGCTGAGTGTGCCTGCAGTCGGCCTCCATCCGGCACCAATTGAGCCCGCCACAAGAGATGGAATCATAGCCATGAGAGCACTTGGGTGAATGCTGTTGAAAAAATCGATCAGACATTGTCAAAAGGGAGGGCCATGACGGTGGACAACGTACTCGTGCTGCTCCATTTGCTTTGTTCGACTCTTCAGGACCATGCTCGAACTACGAAGGCGACCTCCTCGAATCTGAGAGAACGTATTCAAGTTATCGATGACCTTCCCGATGCCTAAGAAAAAGGGGTGAGCATAAGGTTTGACCGTATAGGCAAAATGGAACGCACCCTCGCCCCACTGACGCTCTTCCGCAGAAGGACTCGACGTCGGCAGAGGCGCGTTAGGATCAGGGTAGAGGCGTAGTCGAATCATGAAGCGCTCGAATGGCTCAGGCGGTAGTAAGCGGACCAAGACAGCCAAAGGAAGCGAGAGGAAGCCGAGTACGATCGCCACACCCCAGTCGCGACCGCCAACCCGAACGACCTGGAATGCTGACCCTCCAAACTCGACGATGATGATTTGGCCTCCGACCACTAAGAAAGTAGAGCTAGGTCAGCCACCGTAAAAAATAGTCGCCAACTAAAAGAGATGTACTGATGGCGAAAATGGCGATGAAATAGTAGTTCTTAAGGATACCAGTGAAGACATTCAGTCCTCGATCTAGGCGTCGAGCACTGCGAGATTTGCGTTCAGCGTTCGCGCACTTTTCAGAGCTTAGCATCATCAACTCACTTGAGCTGGTTGACTGAGGGTAGGTAGGCACAAAGTCAGTGTGCAATTCGTTTATGGCGACCAGCGGCTACTCACAGATTTGACAGAAGACGAAGGTATTGAATACAAGAGTATCGAGCTCGTTCTTCTGGTCGATTATTGTTCCAGCATCGGTAGAATGGAAGCCAAAGATCTGGTTTCCCGCGAAGTGGAGGACGAGCGCAACGATGGTCTGATAGATCGCTTGGAAGATGATCATCATCCACATCTGAACGGTAACTGAAGACATTTCGTGTCAGCTTTTGAGAACGAAAGTTGAAGCGAGGTGCATACTGAGTGGCGCGGTCTTGCGATCAGGCTTGCGGTTTAGTGACTCCGGGTCAGCTGGATCGGTGGCGAGTGCGAGAGCGGCGAAAGTGCTGAGCAAGGAGCAAATCAGCAAAGAGGAATTTGAATACGCAGGAAGAGCGGCCTCACTCCATGATAAGGTTGACCCAAAGAAGCTGAACCGCGGTCAGGACAGAACTTTCGTCAGAAGACGCGACTAGAAATATTTTATGGTGAGTTGAGGTTGGTGGCTACTCATAGCGACACGACGCACCAGCACTGATGAATGTGATCACAACAGCGGTAATGTTGACCGAAATTTGGAACTATTCGGCAGAATTAACGTCAGCCTCGATGTCAACAAGTGGCGAAAGGAAACAAATGCGAACCTGCAAAAATTTCTTGACGGAGTCGTTGACACATCGACCCCACATAATTGCTGACACCATACTCGCAAAGTTGTCGTCCATAAGGATGATGTCGGATGCCTCCTTTGCGACTTCTGTCCCGGCAATACCCATTCTGCGTGATGTGACTATTTAGTCAATTTGGACAGGCAAGCAAAGATCAGCGGAGCGTACGAGAAACCAACGTTCGCGGTCTTGAGCGCAGGAGCATCGTTACTTCCATCTCCTGAGACACCAACGACTTCGCCCATCGACTTGAGATGCTCGACCAGAACCCGCTTGTCCTCTGGTGATGATCGTGCAAGAACCTAGACTTGCGATGATCAGTCTCTCTTCATTGGAAAGTTTGATTTTTGGGAGACGCACCTGAAGACGTGGTACAATCTGATCTCGCTCAGACTTGGAAAGGTTCCGGAAGACAGGTCCTTCCATGATGACTCCACCAGCCGTGAAAATACCACACTGGATGGCGATGGAACGAGCAGTCAAAACGTTATCACTGAGTTGATTGAGTCTGGTCAGCGAAGCCTCTCCATAGTAGATGAAGTAAGAAGACTTGCCCCGTGCACATCTTCACCTGTACGCCAGCCTTGAGGCAAGTGGCGACGGCCTTCGAAACACCCTCGCGAAGGGGGTCTTCGATGGCTGTGACAGCGACAAGTGTAAGGTCACGAGCGAGATCTTCCCACTCAACATCTCCACTGTCGGTCTTGTGAGCGCCGACAGGTGGCCAGGTAGGGAAGTCGCGAGAGCAGAGGGCGATCGTGCGAAGACTCTGCGATGCAGAAAGGGTAAGATCAAATGCTGTCCTCGTGCTTATAGGACGCCAAATGGCTTACCTGGTTCGCGTAGAAGATAATGGTGCGGGCTGATAGGGCACGAAGAAAGTTAGCTTTCAGCCGGAAATTGTGAAGTGCAGAAACGATCTCACAGATGTTGGACCTTGTCTCGTCCGTGAACTCCTCAGTGGGAATAGCATGAGCAGCTCCTTCCTCTGAAGTTTCTTGAATGTTCTCAGCGACGACGACATGTCGAGTGGAGAGCTTCGCAAGCACTTCCGAAGCTCCCTTGAGCATGAGTCGGAAGCCACCCTCCGGCAATTCGACGACGACTCCCATAGCCTTGCGTTCCGAGCTGAAAGGTATCATCTGAACGACCTTTGACTGCTCGCGAACTTGCTTGTAGTCCGCCCATCCTTGCGTCTTGGCGAATGAAAGTAGCGCTGTCTCCGTCTTCGATCCGACGAAGCCGCCGAGCTTGCCGTGCTCGTCCGTGCCTTCGAACGCAGTGGAGTTGATGGCGACAGAGTCGTTGATAAGGCGGCGAAGTGAGCCGGATATGTGGGAGTTGATATCGGTCATGTCGCAAGAGAAGTCGGTTCTACCGGCTCGATGAGGTCGTGGAGCATCTTTCTCGGTGTCGTCAAAGTCGTCAGAGTCGTCGTTGGCGTTGGTGCGGGACGCGTTCTCGGCGAGGCGATCCGCGAACTTGAGATGTACACCAATCGCTCCTGCGACGACAGACATTTGGTTCTGCGTAAGGGTACCGGTCTTGTCGGTGCAGATCTGCGAGAGTTGTTTCGTAAGGGATGCGACTTCCGGTGTTTCAAAAAAATTCAGAACTTACGACGGTAGCATTTGCCATGGTCTCGCAGGCACCCAGCACGCGGACGAGGAGGTTCTGCTGAGTCATGCGGCGAGTGGCGAAGGCGAGGGCGAGAGTCACTGCCAGTGGGAGTCCTTCCGGTACCGCGACGACGACGATGCTGGAAGAGGAAGCTTCGTCAACAGTGAGCTATGTTTAATTGCGTATGAAACGGCGTACGTGACAGCAATAATGAGGATTTGAATGAAGTTTTGAGCCTTGTCGTTGGCAGTCCTGGGGATGGCCCATGGGTGTCAGCTGTCGGGTAACGGAGGCGACAAGAGGTAAAGTAAGCTTACCGGCCGGGGTTGGTTCCTAACTCAACAAAGAAGCGGATCATGAGGGCGGCGAAGAGCAGGAGACCGGCGAGGGAACCAAGCTTGGCGATGAGTTCAGCGAGAGCATTTAGCTTGAGCTGGAGAGGAGTTTCCTCCGCGTCTCCTCGAAGTGCTATGCGCAAAGAAATACAGGATATTATAAGTCAGCAGTCCCAAGTATCTGTAAGGTCGCAAGAACTCACACATCATGAGTCGACCATGGAAGCTGCTCTCTCCCACACCCGTGGCAACGTACGTCCCCACTCCCTCGATGACCTTTGACCCACTAATCAAGAAGGAGTCGACCTTGTGACTCTTCGGATCGCACTCCTCAAACGGCGCCTTTCGTACCGCATCGCTTTCTCCCGTCGCACCACTCTCGTCACACCTGACGTTGTATCCCTCCAAAAAGACACCATCGACGGGAACGATTTCTCCAGGCTCGAGATACAATACATCTCCGACAACAACATCGTAGACGCTCATGAGCCTTTCTGAGCCATCCCGAACTACCTTGACATTTCGCTCTTCCTTTTGAGCGTTGAGCTTTTGGAATTGACGTTCTTTCTGGTAGTCGTTGACTGAGCCGACGATGACGACGATGAAAATTGCGATCTAAAGAGAGGAAATGCCGGGGTCAAACCAGTGAGAAAATGGAAAGAGGATGCAAAGACAAACAGTAATAGCGACTCCCTCGACCCAGTCGACTTGAGGCTCGGTACACATATTGGGGATTGGAGTTGAGTCGGGACATTTTGTCGATGCGTATTTCGTAGGAGGAGTGCCAAGATCTTGGTAGAGACCGAGTGCGAGAGAAACGACGGCAGCGATGGAAAGAATGATCTGCGAAGTGAGAATAGATGAGCGACTCGAAGCGAAGTCCATGAGCCGAAAGAAAATGTATCTTACAAGGACTTTATCTTGATAAGCCATCCACATGAGTCTCAAAAGACTCTTTCCCTTGCGTGTAGGCGTCCTGTTGGCTCCATAAACCCTGACTCGCTCCGACAACGGAATGTCTCCACCGTCTTCACTCAGACCCTTCTTGGCGTCCGTCTTCAGCCCACTCAACAGCCCAGGAGTCCCACCAAGTTTTTCGAGGTGCTCGTAGCTTTTCGGGTCGATGAGGTGATACAAACTCGACGGAGTAAGGTCGACAGCGAAGGGCGCCATTTCTTGTGGCGTCGGGTCGGGCCTCACTTTCGCTACCTCGACAGCCTTCTTCTTCCTCTTGATCAGGCCGCACCATTTCCTCGGTTCTTCCTCCTCTTCTTCGACCTCCTCCCTTGTTGTAGCGTCCTTCGCTCCTCCTTCACGGTCCAAGCGCGGGAGCAGGCCCTCATCAGTTGCGCCGTCGGGAATGGTCGAAGCGAAAGAAAGAGCGTTTGATGGTCGACGATTGTGACCCTTTGAGGCAAAATGTCCACCATCTGAAGTTCCACCGAAAGAAGGAGCGTCGGATACGCCTAGAGAGTGCAGCTCCTGGTCTCTCGCCTGTCGTTTTGCGTCAGACTGCGAAAGATGCCGAAGGTGTAAGCGGGGAATGCTCGGATACGCAAGAAAGAGTAGCTGTAGGTTCCCGGGTTCGAGCAAAGGAAGCCGTCACAATATTTGTGCAGGTAGGATACAAGTGAGGTACCCCGGATAGCGCCAAGACCAGGGACAGGCTCGGATAACCTGGAGCTCTTGGAACTGCAGACCTTCTCGCCCACGCCCGCCCCTCGGACGACCAGCATCCCAAACGTCATCAGAACCCGCTGAGATAGTGGAATCATCTTGGTGCCCGTCCGCTCGAGTGATTCTGAAACCTCGTGATCGCACGCCCAGCCCAAAGACGATTCATCTTGACGCGCACTCGGTCGCCACTCGCTTCTCGTCGGTCCCCCCTTGCAACACCCAAATAAGCTTGAAATCATAAGCTCACATCATCGTTGTCCCTCAGTCCGAGACTCGATTTAGCGACGAAAGGATCCGAGCTTCCTGTCGGACTTGGTGGGCCTTCGCTGGGAGAGTACCCGCCGCCGTAACTTGGGCTCGGCGTACGACTGGACGAAGTTGGAGAATAGTAAGAAGTGTCGAGTGGTGCTAGTGTCGGTGGCTCGTCAGAGTCTGCGGTTGAGATTGTGAAGGTCGGCGGAGGTGTAATCGGACTGTTGCCGCTCGGAGTCGCTCGCGGTGAAGAAGGCGGCGTTACATCTGGCGCACTTGTGGTGATGATCGTTGGTAGAGGCGTTGCCATTGTGGCTGCCTTTAAAGTATGAGGAGGATCTCGCGCGGGTTGAATTGATGAAAAGAAGAAGGCGCGGGGAAATGGCAAATCAAGACGAACGACGGAATCAATTTCATCTTTGCCTTGGCATGCTTTGTCAGCAACGCCCTTCTCCCTCCCCTTCTTTCTTCCGTCGGTTCCCCTTCTCCAAGTCTACCAAAGTACACGTCATTCGATTCTTTGCGGTCTTTTACTGCTGTTCTCGCAAAAATTGCTGCTTGTATGCCTAGCATGCCGAGCTTGCAGACGACTCGACGAAACTTCGTCAGCGCAGCAACGAGACACCTTCTCGCAAAGGTATGAGATGGATACGAATCACACGATGCCAAGATACGCCAATGAAATGGCCAAGTTTCCATCAGGAGACCTTTGCCGAACTTGGTCGAACGGGCGTCTGTGTTTGATTCGTTCGTCGACGAAGACGAAGCCGAGGCTGCAGTCCGCGGACTTAGGGACGCCACCTACATCACCTGGCGAAACAATTCGGGGCTTCACGCCTACAAGAATGATACTTCAGATCAGTTTTCCGCCTCGAAAACAGCGAGAAAGAGCACATTGAACGATTTTATCGCGCGTGCGTTGAGCTCGAAACCGCATGCTCTCCGGGTCGCGAAGGTCAACGAGAACACGAAGATGACCGGAGGGCGGTGCAACAGGACACGAAGTCTTTTCCACCTTTCCGCTTATTTACGTCTGACGTGAAGTGACCAGTTGTTAATCTCGTCGCTGCCTTCTATCCGGGGGAGCGCTGCCTTCTACCTCCTGGAAAACGACTGTCGCTCTCTGGTTTACAGTCTATGCATGACTCGCATCAGAACGACTGCAAGCTGCCATAAAGGCTAGTCCCGCATTATCCATATTGACAGTACGAATGTTGGTGCTTACAATATACGAAGGATTCTACGCGGCTAATAGCGAAGACGACGTACTCGCCAGTTGGCACCCGGCCCAGTATTCACTACTGACTGCAGGCGTCACACCACTGGCGCTCAACCTTCAATTCAATCGAACTCAATGAAAAGAACCAAGAAACGCTCCAACAATGTCTCTCCTCTTCATCAACTCTTTCAACTTTGAGCTCGGGTCAGCCCCGACCCTCTTCCCACGAAGTCTGGGAGGCACCCGCGCCCTGATTGACTCCCTTTCTCTCCCATCCACATCACCATGTCCAAAAAGTTTTCATGCACAAAAAACAGTATTCTCTTTTCAAATCAAGACAGTGGTATCAAAAACTCTACTCCTCCGCCAGCGGAACTAATTAGTTGGATCCACGGTCGGCCATCTTCAAAGTTGGGTAGTCGATTCCGGTCATTCCGGGTCCGAGACCAGTCATGCAGTCAGCGATGGCTTGTGGGTTGTTGTAGTTAGTTGTGGCGATGACCATGGCGCGGGCGAGGGCTTCTGGGTTGTGAGACTTGAAGATACCGGATCCACTGTGGCAAAAAGCATCGTCAGCGCTCGTTCTCAGACGGCCTTCATAGTGAGTGACTTACACGAAGACACCATCACAACCAAGCTGCATCATAAGCTATTTAAGAATGTGTCGCGTCAGTTTTCCCTTTTCGCTCAAAGTTGAAAAAGGCCAACTTACAGCGGCGTCTGCAGGTGTAGCGATTCCTCCAGCACTGAACATGACGACAGGTAGCCTCCCAAGCTGAGCAGTCTCTTTCAGCAGCTCGAACGGTGCTGAGAGCTCCTTGGCGTAGCAGTAAAGCTGGGCGTCGGTCATTCCCTGTGCGAGACGGATCTGCTCTCCGACCTTGCGGGCGTGGCGGACGGCTTCGATGATGTTTCCAGTTCCGGCCTCTCCTGCAGATGGGAACTTAAGTCAGTAGGTATGTCTAGAGAGATAAGTTCGGGATAACGAACCCTTTGTGCGGATAAGGGCGGCTCCCTCATTAATACGGCGGAGGGCTTCTCCGAGGTCCTTGCATCCACAGACGACTGAAATGCAAAGGAAGGTCAGTTGAAATCACAACAATCATAGGAGAGTCTGAAAGTCCTTACAAGGAACGTTGAAGGACTATTTCGTAAGAGTATGTCAGAACCTTGCCAGCGACTTGCGGCGACGAGGAAAAGACTCACGTGCTTGTCAACATGAAGAGTTGGGTCGGCAAGGGAAAGGACCTCAGACCTGCACCAGTATCCTATCAGACTCTTTCAAATAGAAAAAGTATACAAAGCACCCACTCGTCAATGTAGTCAACACCGAGGACCTGGAGAATCTGAACCTCGACTTGGTGTCCGATACGAGCCTTGGCCATGACCTGCGCAAGGATACAAACATGAGCTCTCTTTCTCTTTCCTTGACTCCCACTTCGAGCCAAACTCACGGGAATAGAAACGGCAGCCATGATCTCCTTGATCATCTTTGGGTCACTCATCCTCGCGACTCCACCGTCCTTGCGAATATCTGAAGGAACACGCTCGAGGGCCTAGCACGAAGATTCGGAGTCAGTTTCGACTCCCGTTGGCTCAAGTCAGCTTGACTCGGTCTCACCATGACAGCAACAGCTCCTGCCCTCTCGGCGATAATAGCCTCCTCAACATTGATGACATCCACTTCAAATCAACTCCTCGTCAGTTCCAAACCTCTCTTATCAGAAAAGAACGATCAAACGCACTGATGACACCTCCCTTGAGCATCTGAGCGAGTCCACTCTGTGTGGAAAAATCGGGGAATCGCGAGTCAGCTTTCGGCCACGGCGTCTTGCGAAGAGTCGATGAGGGAGGGATGCGATGCAAACGAACCTTGAGAGCGAACGTGCCATTTCCGAGAGAGTGGTGGTAGAGGGGAAGGGGGGCGGCAGCAGCTCCGTTTCCGTTAGTTCCGTTGGTAGCGTTAGTCATTTTGTGCTTTTAGGTTCGATTTGATGTAGTGGGGTAAGGTGGTGGCGGAAGGTGATGGGCGTGGGTGTGATGTTGGTTGTTGAGCAGCTTGAGAGTGGCAGGCCAAAAAAGGTTTGGATAGTTTGACTAACGAGTCAAGACGGCAGTTTAGACCACTTTCTACATTCGGGAGACAGCCCCGAGGGTAAGCGGAGATGGAATTGGCCGCGAACGGGGGTAGCCGAATCAATCTCGGCTTGGCGCGCGATGCTGAGCGAGCCAATCAGAGGCCGCACAAGCTGCTGCTAGTGGAGCTTTGAATCGGCACCACATGAAAAGAGTCGTATTCTTTCGTTCCCGCCTCTTTCTTGCAATCCTGATAGTATTGAAAAGCTTTGCTAATTCAAAGTCCAGGCGGGCTGGAAAATCTTTCATGGGGCGTTCTTGCGAAGCTTCCCATGTACCGTAGAAAGCCACAGTTAACGTTTTTAAATCATTGACCTATCTACTCTCACGGCGAAATCGCACACTCCCTAACCCACCAATCATGTACCCTAGTATCCGCTCCAAGTTCCGGATGAAAGCTACTCAGCACCAAATTTCCTTGTCGAACCATCACGACGTCCGCATCGGGTCCTAATGGCTCCGCTCCCTTAGGGGCTTTCGGTAGCAATTCCAGTGGGATGCGAGAGATGATTTCTATTGGTGGTGTGTTTGCGTCTGTTGGGAGGAGAGTGTGAAGGATGGGAGCGCGGATGAAGATGGCTTGGAATGGTGGTGAGGTCGGTGGGAGAAAAGAGAGGGGGAGGTTGTGGAGGAAGGATTCGGCCTGTGAATTCAAGTACTTCGTCAGCGTAGCTTCAAGAAAGGGATGCAAACGCCACTAACCTGTCTCCCCCATTGATTCCTAACAACCTTAACATCGACTCCTCCAATGCCCTCATATTCCGCTTTACTCCCCACAACATCCTTAGCCAGCATGATCATTCCCGCACAAGTTCCCCAAATAGTCCGACCCTTCCTCCCCATCCTAGCATCCTCGGCAAACTCTCGGAGAGGCTCTAAAAGTCCTTGTGATTGCATGAGGTTGGAAATTGCGGTTGATTCGCCGCCGGGGAGGATTAAAGCTGATACGAGGGAGAGTTCGGCGGGAGTACGGATTTGGACTAGGGTGAGGTTGTAGGAGGGGGAAAGGAGGGAGAGCAGGTAGAGGTGTTCGGTGAATCCGCCTGGGTGAGAGGGAGGGTTAGTGAGCCGACGAGCGATAATGTGATTAAGGTGCAGTGAAGGTTTGGAAATGTAGATAAAGTCTTATTGGATGAGGAGAAGGGGAAGTTGCAAAGACAATTACCTTGAAGAGCACTGAAATTGTTGAAGAATGTGAGCTCGGAGTGTTCGGAGATTGAACTGAGACGAGCGAGGTTCAGAGCTTACAGTACTCCGATGTTGAGCGTAGGAGAGCTCATTATAATACTGGGATGAAGCTTCGAAAGTGTGTTTGAAGTTGAGCGATCGTTGTCGTGCAGAGTCAAGAGGAAGGAGCTCCAGTCCCACCTCGCGTTCAACAAATCTCGGCTCAACCCGATCCAGTAACCGGTCAACGCCGTCCAACCCCGTAAAGACACATTTCGTCCCTAGACCATGTCCCTTACATCCCCGTTTCTTTGGCCTGCAAATGATCACAATAAAAGTACCAGAAGACACCAACAGCACGAATCTAGATTTCCGTTTTTCGTTCAAACTCCGCGGAGCGAGCGTGTCGCACTGCTCTTCAGGCAAAGGTGTGGGCTCGAGTTACCGTGGGCTGTTCGAGTAGGACGAGTATGCTCTACAATGAAGAATTAGTTGTGTAAACGCGTACGTTGCGCGAGTGGGCTGGCGTTCCCTCTCGTCGAACTTCCGCCGCCGCTGTTCGACCTGCACCTCTTCACCACGGTTGGACACTTGCCAGGACTCTTGCCGCCCTACGATCGCCATTGTCCTTCAACCCAGGCGCAACAAGCAGAGCTGAACTTGACCAACAGCTTCCTTGCCAGCTCGGCACCTCGCAACTCACCCTTCCCACCGCGTCGCTCTCCCGCCCGCCTCCTCTCCCTTCCCTTCTT
>JASZXU010000534.1:0-18762 GCA_035521515.1 Phenoliferia sp. Uapishka_3 | reverse complement strand
GCATAGAAGGACATGGGGGGGGGCACCGGCGCGCGAGGGAAGGCGGAGGATAGGCTCGGAGTACTATCTTCTCGAATACCTCCTCTCGACGTTCTTATCGCCCCTCTCCTGCCAAAAAAGATTGGCACGAACCGCACGAATCACTCGAATAAAAGTCCGCCCCGCTAATCCCCTTCATTCACATAGGCAAAGGCACTCTAGCTCGACTCAACTCGACCCCACTCCAACGCGAAGCCCGAGAAGCAAAACTCGCCGACGCAGTTCGAACTCTTCTAGAATGTATTGGTGAAGATCCGGAGAGGGATGGGTTGATAAAGACGCCGGAGAGGTATGCTAAGGCGCTGTTGTGGATGACCAAAGGGTATGAAGAGAGGTTGCCGGGTAAGCTTCCTTATTTTTTTTTTCCAATGGTTGAGAGGGCTTGAAATTGATAACGGTGCGGGTGCAGATGTCATCGGAAACGCAATTTTCGCGGAGGATCATGAAGAGATGGTCATCGTTCGTGATATCGACGTCTTTTCTCTTTGCGAACATCACATGGTTCCATTCACTGGCAAGGTTTGTCCCCATTTCTCCGTTCTCTCTCCTTTTCATTGAATAACAAGTGTCATGACTCACTTCCCGCCATCCAGGTCTCCATCGGTTACATCCCCAACAAATTTGTCCTAGGACTTTCAAAATTGGCTCGAATCGCCGAAACTTTCTCTCGTCGACTGCAAGTTCAAGAGAGGCTCACCAAGCAAATCGCGATGGCGGTTGATGAGGCTATTAGGCCGATGGGTGTTGCGGTCGTCATGGAAGCCACGTGAGTTGTTCCTTTCCTTCTCCTGCTGATTTCTTTTAATCGAAGCGGTTTTGAGAACTGAAAACTGATCTCATATCTTTCGGGGGGTGACAGACATCAATGCATGACTATGCGAGGAGTACAAAAGCCTGGAGCTACTACGATTACTTCTTCCATGTTGGGAGCTTTCAGGAGGAGCGATAAGACGAGGGCGGAATTCTTAGCTTTGATCAGGTGCGTCAACTTGACCATTTCTTTACCCTCTCGAGTCGATTCTGATACGTGCGTGTGACGTTCCGCAGGAGTCAGCGATAGAAGATGTTTTAGAAGAAAGCCCTCCATTGTAGCAACAGTTTTGTAGTAGGACGACGTCGTTCATCCGGCGTATTATGTCCATCTTGCTTGATTGTATGATCTCATCATCATTGATACCACATTTCCCACACCAGAAGAAGCAGATGTACTTGTCTTCAGAGAGTTGCAGCGAACTGAAAGCTACTCGGTCTGCACATCATCGCAGGACGTCCTCTTGTGGGCAGACGGGGCACAGCGTTGCGACGGAGAACATGGGAGGTCAAATTTGAGAGGATTGAAACGACTTCGTGTATGAGGGAGAGACCGAAGGCTCAACGGGCGTAAAAACTTCTCATTTCCGGAAATTCCGGATCGAAGCCGTTCGACGACTTTCTGAAACCTCGGAATGAGGGAGGACTTCCCAAGCACCGTAATAGTCATATTAGCAGTGTTTATTATCAGAAAGGACATAAGCTTCTCAGTTAGAACCTTCAGCGCGCTTACCGAACAGAAAAGTTTTCCGTCGAGCGGAGCTCGCGAAGGCGCCCTCCGAGTTCCGAAGGCCACTCGCCAATTTGCCGATAATTGTAAATAAGGTTTAAACCAAAGGCGGAACTCAGGATCAGTTATCCTTTCAGCCGTAACAGACTGGAAATTTGAATGGGACTACAAAGCGCTATCTCTCTCTCTCGTTCAGCGCTCCACCTTCTCAGCGCGACGACTATGAGTACTAGTTTCCAGGGTCGTGGACCTCATGGGTGACGTTGGAAAGCCCCCAATCGAGGATTGAAAGCTTTCAGCATGGTGCTTCGATTAAGAAAAAGGCGATCCTCGCGGATACACCTGCAGCCACTGTGGAAGCCGGACAATTGCAGACCTTTCTCACCCGTGCGAACTCGATTAAGTCTCCCACTTCCCCTTGAACCCTTTCGCTTTGGCCTTCTTCAATAATCCCATCCACTTCTCCACACATTCCAAGACTTCTCGATCCCCTTCTACGACTACTCCCAACCTCTTTAATGCGAGGGCGACGAGCTCCTCGGCAGCATTGTTAATGATCAAAGTGAATAGTACCAGCGCCTGCAGGTTAAAGTCCGTCGCCCTTTCGGGTGATAACTCACTCAGCTTGAGGTCCAAAACGGCTCTGGTTGGACTGAAAGCGATGTTGGAGCGTCTAGGCGTGAAGAGGCCAAGCGCCCTGCCAACCATAGCTACCCAGGTAAAGGCGTCGCCAGAAGGACGTTTTTCTTCAACGAGTGAGTGGAAGTGAGACTCCCCTAGTATAATACTTATAAAAAAATCTCGCTTGGCGCCGACTGACGATGCAATGTAGGGCTTGAGGTGAGCGTCGTCTTAGGGTGTGCCAAGGGCAACGCACGCAAAGTAGTTAGTCAGCCCAATTCTATAAAAATATGAATTTTAGTATCCACTCCACCTTAAGCCCATCTGCACGTGTGAGGATCGATTTTCCTCCTGTGGTGTATTCCGCGGGCGTGGGGTCGCGCATCGCAAAGGTGAGAGGTTGTTCCGACTTGCAGAGATATTGATGAGATGACCAAAGCTTATGCAGCGGCTGCATCAGACATAAATCTGATTCGTCTCCAAAAGGTGGACTTACAAGCTGCTGGTGTGTCACTCCACAGAACCTGGTCGCTTTATATCGAGAGCATCGTAAAACGCCTTTCCGGGGGCAAACAGCGCAAAGTGTTTCCGAAGATATGGGAGGAGAGGTGTGGATCAGGTGTGGAATTCGCGAAGGTAAGAGATGGAGGAGAAAAGCTCATCCCACGGCGTTTGACTTCTTAAAGTCCAGCTGGCTTCCGTACAGCACCGCCTCCTCGACAAGTGGGCAGGAATTCAGTTGTGCGGCTCCCCAAGCTCCCTCCTGACATGTTCATTCTAGCAGTTTACAGACCAACGCCAACTGCCTACGTCGACACACTTCCGCGCAGGCTCTCAGTCGAAACAGAAAATGTTTCTCTCGTGCGAAGGCGCCCCGCGAAGACTCCATTCGACCTCAGCGGGATCTACAATGTGTGGAAATGTTTCCTTTCAGGATCAGATTACATCTCCACCTCTCAAAATGAAACTAAAACCTATTTGTCCCCCTCGCGAATGGTGTAATTTCTCCAATGCGCCGTCAACGAGTTGCCGTCCTAAGCGGGTCCGTAAACAAGGTGAAGTGAATGCAGCAGCACCTCAACTCCTCAAAGTCTTCATCGTGATGATAGTTTTGGTAAGAGAAAGATTTCATGAGAAGCCTGACGTACGAAGCAAAATCTCACATTCACAATCACAATCAACCCCAACAACAGCGCCCCCTACATTTGATTGACACCCCCATCAGACCTGGTCTTCCTCGCCCAGATATGACAGCTTCCCTTTCCAAATGACTTTGATTCTAGTGACTGGCTCCATGAATGCCCTACTTCCTCCGACGATCTTGCTCAACCTCTCTGCCGCAAGTTCGATGAGCTCCCCCTCAGCGTCTTGCTCAAACAAGGTGAATAGAGTGAGCGCTTGAATCTGAAAGTCCCTCCTAATAGCTTCAGAAAGATCGTCGAGCTTAGAGCCCAAGAGTTTGGCCTTGGGGTTGTCAGGTGTGCCGGCGTGATGAAGAAGCGGAGTTCCATCGGGCCACTGCCAGATGTCGAACATGTCGAGAAGGCCGGCTATATAATTGAAAGCGTCGCGGGGGAGGGGCTCTTGGGAACCTTTGGGGAGAGTAAGAGCCGTTAAAAGTAAGATCTTGCGAAGATGATGTCGCAAAGCGTCATTGGGTTCGAAGCGACATTGTAGGCGAACGGTAGCCTGCATCACGAACGCATCACAGAATTAGCGAGAGACGAGGGAGTGGGGAGATGCTTTGAGAATGCGACTGATCTCAATGCCAGGCGCAATGAATTTCGCTACACCTACTTCGTCAGACGTCGGTTCACGCGGCGTAACGCGAGTGGCGTGTCAGGTTTGCAAAGGACTTTGTGTGAAGACCAGATCTATCGGGAGTGAATGGATCAGACATGGAAGAGCTGCAGACGGTCGGCGAGCTTTTCTATGCGTACGAGAGCTTGGTGCTCGGCTCCACAGAACCGAATGGACTTGCATCGCGAGCACCGCAGCGTCCCTTCGAGGTCACAGACGGCGCAAAGCTTTCTGAAGTTCATGGAGGCGAGGTAGCGTAGCGCGAACAGTGATCAGTCGGTCGTGAGGTCGAAAAGGAGGAACAGGAGCTCAATAGGTATACTTCTCCGCGGCGTCCGGGGCATAAACCGGCCGGAAACGCGGTCTTTTGAACATGTCGGCAGGACATCGAAATGAGAGGAGAAAAGTGTTGCAACGCTTAACGACCTTTCTGGTTCTTTTCTGTCCCTCTTGCGCGCTCACGGACCACAAACTGTACATGAAAATCGTCAATTCTGTGTGAGATGAGATGTAGCATGGGCAGCGAGGCGCACCTTGTTTCCGTTCTTGCTTTTAGGTGCCCTGGTCCTGGCTCCCTTCGCCGAGTTGCCCCAGGGGTCAACCGGGTCGGTGTTACCCTTGGACTTACCACGTCCTCCTCCGTGAGGGTGGTCCGTACTGTCGAAAGGAAATGGCCGTCAGCACAAGCGGCCTTCTGAAGCCAAGAAAAGCGAAACCCACGCATTCATAGCCACACCACGAGTCAACGGCATGAAACCCAACCATCTCATCCTACCTGCCTTACCTAAATTGCGATGCTGGTGGTCTACGTTACTAACCGTTCCGATAGCTGCGAAGCACTCCAAACCGACGTATCGAACCTCGCCACTTCCAAGCCTGATTTGAGCGTGCTTTCCTGAGGGAGAAGCAGCTGAGATGATGCGAGCTGAACTGCCAGCGGAGCGAGCGAGGACAGCAGGTCCAGAGGGTGAAAGAGTAATGGCGTGAATAAGGGTTCCAACGGGGATGAGGCGGATGGGGAGGCAATTTCCGGGTCGGATGGCGATGGATCGGAGAACACCCAGGTCAATCTGGGCAGAAGTTGTGCGCTGAACGACGGGCGGTGGTGGTGCAGTGGAGAGGCCTTGGCCGGGAAGGAGGGGAGAAGGGACGGCGGACGCGGAAGGCTCCAGGACTGATTGTGGAGAGGCAGGGTCGGTGAAGCCGGAGATGAGCGCTGAAAGAGGGTCGCTAGAAGTAGGGACTTCCTCATCTGGGTCGACGCTCGAGTTGCCGGTAGTGAACGAGTCGGGGATGCCGGAGCGGAAAGACTGGACGGTGTCACCCATCCTCAGTGTCGAGGGTGCGAGGATGTAGCTCAACGCTTGGGTTTCCTTGTGCTTGATGAGTGCAATGTGTGCACTCCTTCCTGGGTCGTATTCGATCCTCATGACCTCTTGCTCGCCCTGCTCGGTCCTGGAAAAGTCGACTAAACGGATCCTACGCTTGTGACCTCCTCCCCTTCCCCTCGTTGTGATCCTTCCATGCTCGTTCCTTCCGCCAGTGCCCCTCTTCGCAACGGTGAGAGCTCGGAGAGGATCGCCCTTGTGAAGATGCTCGGAGATTGGTTGACGGAGTTGGCGAAGGGAAGGAGTGACGGGGAGGAAAGTCTTGAAGTTTGACTGTCCTGATTTTGTGTTGAAGGATAGGATTCGACGTGGTTTCTCGCCAGTGGGTGTGTCGGGAGCTGCCTGGGAGGAGGAGCGAGGATGCGGCTTGGAGGGCTTTGCGAGTGCAGATGAAGTGGAGAATGAACGCGATACGCTCGGGATGCTTGCAAGCCTGCTTGTTCGCACCAGCGAAGCCATTCTTCTGCTGCCCATTGGCGTCAGTACCGCCCAATGAATACAATTGAGTTGGACAGGCTCGCGGCGCGCACCTTTTTTTTGGGCGAGCGCGGCGACCGGATTACTTGGAACGATGCGCGGTCTGAGGATGGGATCTGAACGCTGCCTGAGCTGAGACTCTACCTGGAGAGCTGCAAGTTGACTGCTTGAGATCGATGCCGTTCCCTGGGGAGATGCGGCATCTCGGAGGGGCAACCGGGACTTGCCGACTGGATTCCGCCATAGATTTGACTCGCCCGGCAGCCTCCCTTCGCCCCCACCCTCACAATGTCTGCCTTCGCCCGCTCCTCAGCCCGTGCCCTCAAGGCCGCCACCAAGGTCGCTCCCGCCTCGGCCCGCGCCTTTTCTGGCGTTGCCGCCAAGCGCGCTGCTCCTCTCGCTGCCACCGTCGCGAGTCGCGCCTTTGCCGGCGTTCGTGGTGTTAAGACCCTCAGCTTTGCTGGTGTCGAGGAGACCGTCTACGAGGTCAGTGTCTTGCCGCATCCCATCAGTGTCTAGGGCAGCACTCGCTCGGCCACCCCCGCATCTCGCTCGACAAAACAGCTGATCAACTTTTTTTTCTCTCCTCCGCCGTTCCCCCTACTCAGCGCGCCGACTGGCCCTTGCCCAAGCTCCAGGAGTACCTCAAGGACGACACCCTCGCCCTCATTGCAAGTCGAATTTTGTTTTTGCGCTGTCTCGCCATTTTCACCCAACTGACATCGATTTCACTTCTTAGGGATACGGATCCCAGGGTCACGGACAGGGTCTCAACGCCCGCGACAACGGTCTTAACGTCATTGTTGGTGTCCGTGAGAACGGAGAGTCATGGAAGGAGGCCATCGCTGATGGATGGGTAAGTCGAGCGTGTTATCAGCCAGCGAATCAGTGCCTGCGGGAGGGCCCGGCCTTTCTCAAAAAGAAAAGATAGAAGGGATTCGCGCGCAAGCTGGGGCGGGGAAGGGCTATCGTTGGATCGAAGGCATCGGTTTTGATGGATTAGAAGGAGTGGTGGGGTTTAGAACGACGGCATGCGGTGCCTGCGACTCAAACGGCTGACCGACCGAGTGCGCGCATCTTGCTAATGGGCTCCCGTTCTTCAGGTTCCCGGAAAGACCCTCTTCAACATTGAGGATGCCATCGCCAAGGGAACTATCATCATGAACCTCCTTTCCGACGCCGCCCAGTCCCAGACTTGGGACCACATCAAGCCCCTCATCGTGCGTCCCTCTCGCCCCACCTCATATCTTGCTCGCTAGTTCCTCACGCCTCTTTACCTCTGTAGACCAAGGGCAAGACCCTCTACTTCTCCCACGGTTTCTCCGTCGTCTTCGCCAAGGACACCGGAGTCATCTGCCCCGATGACATTGATGTTATCCTTTGCGCTCCCAAGGGATCCGGACGTACCGTCCGCACTCTCTTCAAGGAGGGACGTGGAATCAACTCCTCCATCGCTGTCTGGCAAGACGTTTCCGGCAAGGTCAGTCGACAAGCCGCTTACCTGTTTTTTTCCGGGTAGCGCACTGACATCCTTGAATGAAACTGGAATGAACAGGCCAAGGAGAAGGCTATTGCCATCTCTGTCGGAATTGGATCCGGTTACTCTTACGAGACCACCTTCGAGAAGGAGGTCTACTCCGACCTTTACGGAGAGCGTGGTGTCCTCATGGGAGGTATCCGTAAGTTTGAGCCCATTAGCCCTTCGTAGTGATATTCGTCATTGACCCATCTTCTTATCTACAGAGGGAATGTTCCTTGCCCAGTACAAGGTCCTCCGTGAGAACGGACACTCCCCCTCCGAGGCTTTCAACGAGACCGTTGAGGAGGCCACCCAATCCCTCTTCCCCTTGATCGGAAACTACGGCATGGTACGTTCAGATTGACCATATCATGTACATCGCTAATGGGGCTACAAACGCCTAGGACTACATGTACGCCGCCTGCTCGACCACCGCCCGCCGTGGTGCCCTTGACTGGGCTCCCAAGTTCGAGGGTGAGTCCGCCTTGAATTCTCCTACCATTGAGCCGAATTAACGAACTGCTACGATTAGCTGCCAACCTCCCCGTCTTCCGTGACCTTTACGCCGCCGTCAAGGACGGAACGGAGACCCGCAAGTCGCTTGAGTTCAACGGTCGCAAGACCTACCGCGAGGACCTCGCCAAGGAGCTCGCTGAGATCGACAACCAGTTCGTTCCTTTCCCACCATCATGAGTCTTAGTTACTGACGGTGATTGACAACTTTCAGGGAGATCTGGAGGGCTGGAAAGACTGTCCGTTCCCTCCGCCCCGCCGCCAAGTAAATGTTTGACTTTTCGATCTCTGTGTGAGTGTACGGTCATGATGTGAACTTGGGGAGTAGGACATAGTGGAAGCTTGAAAGTACCCCTTTCTCGCTGAGGCTGAAAACAAAAAAGGAGCGCAGCTCTGTTCTTACATTTCAAATTCCAATGACTTGGGCATGCTCCGAAACGCCAGTGTTTCTCCATGCGGGGCCCATCAATGTGATTGGGAGACGACTCAGCTGGCGGAGCACCGTTGATTGGGAGCTCTCGACGCTGCCAAACGTTGCCCCACTCTCATTGTACGCAACCTCTCTCCTTGTCCCCGCCTGCCTCGCTGTTCCGTGACACCTTTCTCTCGCCTCCTTTAGCACCTCGCGGTCCCCCACGCTCTGCAGACCTCCACATCCATGCAAACTCGGCCGGCCGCGAAACTCTGGGTGGAGGAGGCTGATCAGTCTTGAGGCAATAGTGGGAACCCGGCATGGATTAACGCGGAGCCGCGCAGAGGCTCCCGCCAAACCCGCTTCCATCTGCAAGTGGCTCCGAGAAGCTTGACTACGGCGAGCTGTGTTCTGAGGCTCGGCAACGCGACGAGAGCTGCGAGAGCGCCAAAGAGCGCGAGGCAGAGGCAAGGCGAGGAGGTGAGCGTCGTCTATCGATGGAGGTGTTGTGGAGAAATTTGATTTGGGCCTTGCTTATAGGTGGATCGATGGACGTATGCGGACTTGGATCTCCACAAAGTGGTACCCCATCGACCATCCTAAACCCCAGAATCGTTGGCGTTGGAAGATGAGGTGCCCGCGAAGCTGGTCCTCGTTGTACTTTCCTAAAAATCGATGTCGGGGAACAACGGAACGGTCACCTGTCCAGTGGCTACATGCGGCAAGAGGCAGAAGTCGGCGGAACGAAGAGGAATCTTACGTAACAAAAATGCAGACGAAGAAGTCTGGGGAGGTAGAGGGTGCCCCTTCCGTTGCCCGTGGGTCACAAAAACCGTCTTCAATTCATCCCCTCCCTCTCTCTCACATCTCCTCTTCACATTCAAACCATCTCACTCAACACACTCACAACAATGGAGAAATCCTCACCTTCCACCCCAGCCACTTCCGACCCCCCAAGCAAGGCCGCCTCCCTTCGTTCGCCTGCTCATGGCGAACCTCTCAAGAAAGATCGCGCACCCGCGTTCGTTGTCGTTCTCTGTCTCTTCCAAAGTTGTGCTGGGTACGTCTAATTTACCCTCAAGCCTTTCACTCGCTGACGTTTTTTGCATCCAAAGCTTACTCTTCGGGTTTGTCGCTCCGCGGTTGACATGCGCTGCCGGAAATGTTGGCTAACCCTGTTGCGCAGATGGGAGAGTGGAGTTATCTCGGGAATGATCAACCAAGTGGACTACCTTCGTCGCTTTGGAGAGCCCGACCCTACCGTCGCCGCCGGCTACAGTATCCCCACAACGCGCCAGGCTCTCATCACCTCCTTCCTCGGTACGCGCAATTTTTTCTCGTCGCTCTAGATGCCAGACACTCAGACTGTATCTTAGGACTCGGTGCTCTCTTTGGTTCTCTGATCGCTGGAAAGGTATCGGCTAAAGTGGGCACAAAGGTCGCCACCCTGATCTCCCTCGTCATCTTCCTCATCGGTGTCGCGATTGAACTCTCATGTCACTACCAGTGGGGACAGGTAAGTCATTCTTCGTTATCTCGCTCGACCTTCATCCACTAACTTTTATAAACTTCAGATTCTTGCCGGACGATGGTGAGTACTCGGCGACTCAAGATCCTTCCTGCGAAAGCTAATACAGAACTCACAGGATCGCTGGCTTTGGTATCGGATCTATGTCAATGCTCGGTAGGTCTCGATATAATCCTCGAACGTATCACCATGAAGCTGACGTATATGGATCATACAGCACCGGCGTTCCAGGCCGAAGTACGTTTATCCCCGGTTTGCCACTCCGTGCCAGCTTTGCTGATTTCTTCTCCAATAGTGTTCACCTAGGCACCTTCGAGGAACCATCACTTCAACATTCCAGCTTGCTTGCACTCTCGGTATCTTCCTCTCCAACGTCGTCAACTACTGCTCAAAGCACTACACTGGCGTAAGGATTCAATCCATTCTATACATGCGATCTCAGCTCATAACTTAGCTCTGCAGGCGATCCAATGGCGCATTCCCCTTTGCATCTCCATGATCTTTGGGGCGATCTTCGGATTGGGCACTATCCTCTCCCCAGAGAGCCCGCGATTCTACCTCAAGCGTGGAAACGAGGAGATGGCATTGAAATCCCTCTCAAGGTTAAGGGACCTTCCCGTCGGAGATGAAGAGCTTCAGGCCGAGTTGGAGGCGATGGCAGAAGAAGTTCGCGTCGAGCAGTCGGCAGCCAACGCCACTTACTGGGATTGCTTCAAATCTGCGGACCGGTAAGCACTGTTCTTTTGCGCGCTTTCGATACACTCTTCTCATTTGAAGTACTTCAGCATGCGTCTTCGTACCACCATCGGTATCATGGTACAGGCTGGTCAGCAATGGACTGGAGTCGTAAGTTTCAGTTCGACGCCTCGCCACAGTCAGACCTTAACGGCATCGCTTCGCAGAACTTCTTCTTCAGTTACGGTGTCAAGTTCTTCCAATCCGCCGGAATCACCGACAGGTAACCTGAGATTCCGATGCAGTATCCAGACTTTTGCTGATGTTTTACCACCGATAGTTTCAAGATTCAAGTCATTCTGAGTGCGGTCAACGTTGCTAGTACTTTCCCAGGATTGTGGGCCGTCGAGAACCTCGGCAGGCGAAACACCCTCTTCATTGGCTCTATCATCATGTTCATCGGTCAGGTTGTCGCTGGTGCTCTCGGAACAGCTTGTGAGTTGACTCTGCGTTTGTTGTTTTTGTCTTGCTGACTCGGCTGCTTCGTAGACCCGGACGGCGAAGTCGCTGGAAAAATTCTCATTGCCTTCTCGTGCATCTTCATCTTCGGGTGAGCCTAACATATTTTTTTCTTTTCGCGTGCCAACTAGCTGACATGGTTCGGTAGATTCGCGGCATCCTGGGGTCCCCTCGGGTGAGCCCAAAAATCTTTTTTCTGTTTTCATGGCGACCAGCTGACATGGTTCGGTAGATGGGTTGTCGCATCTGAGCAGTTCCCTCTCCGAATGGCTCCTTACTGTGTTGCATTCGCCACTGGTGCTAACTGGTTTAACAAGTGAGTATCCCTCCGGCGAAGCTTCTCTCTCCTAGACGCTGACTACTTTCCTCCTCAGCTGGCTTTTGGGTGCGGACTTCTTTGTCGCGGGGCTTTTAACCTCTCATGCTGACTGATGCTCTTAAAGCTATGATCACTCCCTACATCACCGACGCTGGATACGGAAACCTTCAGGCCAAGATTGTTCGTCGTCCCTGTTTTGCGCTCCACGCCTGCGACTTACTTTTCCTCTGACAGACCTTCGTCTGGGCGGGAGCCATCGTCTTGTTCACCGGATTTGTCTTCTTCTTTGTGCCAGAGGTAGAACCTTTCTATGCTTCCTCCTCCTACGACATAACTGACAATTTGTGTCTCCCAGACCAAGGGTCTTTCTCTCGGTCAGGTCGAGGAGCTTTACCTCACCAACCTCCCCGCCTGGAGGGTAAGTCACGCTCATCCTCTTTCTCGCTAGCTTGGCTAAGATCAGCATTGATTTCTCATAGACTGGAAGTTGGTCCCCATACGGTGACAACAACCCTCACGCAGACGATGTCTCGCACAAGCTTTCGGTGGAAAAGCACGAGGACGCAGGCATGCGTGAGTTGGCTTAAGGACCTTGGTCCTGGACCAATCTGCAGTACTCCATTTTACTTTCACTTCTCATCACATTTGGCATCATTAAATCCCTCGTTCTGTGCACCCACTACTTAATAGAAAATTACCGGTCTTACCAGACTACACGCCTCGGCAGAGAGGCGCTCAGGTGAACTGGAAAAAATTAGTTAGACTCGAATAACATTTGGAACACCTCTGAAATGATTGGACACGTAATGACCCAATATAGGACACGTAATGACTCAATATAGGGAGTTGAAACCTCTCATGTCAGACGCCAACAGTCGGCTTCAACAACAGACTCAGGACAACCCAAGAGCGGCTGCGCTGGCAAGGCGCAAGGCGAGTGCTGACAATGATCACAATTCAACAGTTCTTGTATTTCCACTCTATGAACACATGTAATAAACGCTCTACCAAGCCGTATGTCCGCCAGCGATGATGATACTGTAGGGATCAAAGGTCAGCTGCCATTTGACGCCACCTCGAAAAACAGGCAGGCGTACTCTGAGCCGGCTGCGAAAAAAGCTGGTCAGCGTTGTGCATACGGTTAGACAATCAAAAACACTCACTGCAGTAAGAGCTTGCATCGCTTGCTAGCCAGACAGCTGGTCCTCGCATCTCGTGGATCTTTCCAAGGCTGGAATATGAGAAAGCGCCGAGTCAGAGTACATCCGTAGAGTCAGAGTACATCCCTAGAAAGGGTACAGAAAAGTAACGAACCGTCCCAATGGGTTGAGGTTAGACCACTTCTGCTCGTATTGAGGTCTAGAGAATGAAGAAATCAGTAAAGACGGGGTCTTGCGGGGTCCGCGAACTGTCCGCGAACTCACTCCTTCTCGAGGAATTGATTTGTCAGCGCTGTCTTGATGTGACCTGGTAGTGAAGAGAAGTCAGTATTCGGATTGATCCGTCGGTTGAATGGAGATTCACCCGGAGAGAGAGAGTTGACGCGAATACCGCGTGGGCCGAGTTCGCAAGCCAGCGAGCGCGCCATCTGGATGACAGCGGCCTTGGACGCATTGTAAGCCGCCCACGGTTCCTCCCTGTTCGTGATGGATCCAGACATTGACCCAATAAGAATGATACTCCCTGTGATAATTACTAAATTAGCTTTCGACAGAAAGAAACCGTTTAACTTCGACTTCCCAGGTCGATCTAATCTCGCCATCTGTTTGGCCACCGCGGTCGCCGTAATAAACACCCCATTAACGTTCACAGTAAGGACCTTCTGGAAGTCGTCGATGGGATAATCCAAACAAGGAGCGCTCATGAGAATGCCGGCCGCCGCAATACAGCAGTCGATCCTGCCCTCCTTCTCCGCGATGTCGAGTGCGATCTTGTCCATGAGCGGTTGGTCGGTGACATCTCCTTTGATGTAGACCATTCGAGATCCGAGCTTAATCGCATACTTAGCAGCTGCTTGGAACTCGGAGGATCCTTGGTCGGCCAGGTCGAGACAGTAGACGGTGGCGCCTGCTTCCGCCAAAGCCAAAGCCATCTCCAAACCGATTCCGCCGTTGGCTGAGGGGCTATCATCCTCAGTATAGAAAACGCTTAGGAAATCCGAAGGGTCACTGACCTCCTGAGACCAAAGCTGCAAGGATCGGAACCAAAGTTCATAAGCGCCCGATCACCCAAGCAACACTCCACTTAAAAAATCACAGACATACCGACATGATCTTGCATCGAAAACTCGTGAAACACATCTCTCGCCGGCTGAACGCTATCTGGGTTCTTAACGAACTCCAAGGCAGCGCTGACACCAATAAGGGCGTCCTCACGCCCGTGCGAAGGTCGCCCGACTTCGTTCTTGTAGGTATGTTCTTTCGGGTCCACGAACGATCCTCCGATCATACCTCTGTGTCAAAGATAATACATTAGCGTCTTTCTTGATTCTTCTTGCGAGAAAGCTTCGCGAACCCATAGAATGAGCCAGGTGCGGACTCTCCTGCGACGGTGGAGAGGCTTCGCGCGGCGGAGGTAAGAGGGCGGGGCGATGGTCGAGCGGTCATGGTGGTTGCTATTCGTGGACTGCGAATTATGTGTCAGTGCGTCTCTTGGCGCATGGTTGAAGCGAAAGCGTACGAAGGAGATGGTCTGGTGCTGTAGTGTGTTGGCTGCGAAGGCAAAGAGGCTCAAGTATCAAGTATGGAGGTTGAAGACAGATGGTGGGCTACGGTGAGAGAGAAAGAAAGAGAGGGAAGGTGAACGTCACTGGAACTCTGTTGAGGCGAAGGAGGAATGACGTTGAGTTGAAGAGGGGCGTGATTAGTGAATCACTGCGGGGCCTACGCGAGATTGGACGAGGCGAGGGGACTCGCTGAGCGAAATGCTTCGTGTCGGCTTTTGACATAAAGTCCTCCACGTAACAGGACCCGAAGAAGCTTCAAGCTACTGAAGATGATTGAAGGTCAGATCCTGTAACACTCAGTCGAAGCTGAAAGACCGCGTGGCGCACCTGCTCAAGGTGAGGCAAGTTCGGGCAAGTCGGGTCCTTTTGGATTAAGGGGGCCCCATCCAAGGACCCTGGATGACAGAGTGCTCGAACGGCACTGTTGTTTCATCTCGTCCTCTGCGAAATCAGATCAAGGAGCCGACGTTGTTCCGAGCTGTAGGTTATCGCGGAGGGGAACGCCGGAGGTAGGGTGCATGTAGTTTTATTTCCACTTTTAGACTGCTCAAAGGAAAGAAAAGGGATACGCCCCTTGCTTGATCTTGAAGACATTCATGAGAACACCAAGCATCACCACCGAAATCCCGGTCCACACATACACTCCAAGGCGCTGGCGAGTCGGGTCGGAGAGCTTGGGGATGGTGTGGGCGAGTGTGTAGGCGGCGAAGGCGAGAACTCCATCTATTCAATTTGCGAGATTTGGGTCAGTAATAAGGAGCGAAAGGGCATGGAAGAAAGGGAAGAAGCGTACACATCGCTGAAACGATGTGGGTCTCGGCTCCGACTTGGTTCGAGTATCCACCGGCGATGTAGCTGACGGAGCCGCCTTGACCTTGTTGTACGTAAGGTGGGTGTCGGATTTGGTTCCACATGTAGCCCGAAGTCATAATGAGGATGATGAACTGTTATTTTCGAAAACACATCCATTAGCTTCGTCGTCGCCTCGGAGACGACCCCAAAGACAAGTGCCGGACAAAGACTGACCATCGTTCCGAAAGACCACAGATAAGTTCTAGTAAGAATAATCTTCATCACAGGCCAAGCCCTGATGCCTCCTCCAATTGTACCGACAACGATGACGACGGTGCTGAACACCTTGGCTTTGTCGACAGGTCGACTGAAGACGAGTGGCACCTTCGCGGCATCCTTGATGTAGGTCGCTAGTGCTTCGGCCTTGAAGCCACTTCGGGAGAAGTCCATAACCTCTGGCTTCAGCTGGTCGGTCGCGCGTTCGCCGGCGGTGGGCTTGAACAGTTGGAAAGTGGGGGCGTTGGCGAGGCCCAGCTAACGAGGAAAATCCGATATTGAAGTGGATCATGGGAGATGGTTCGTATTTCGTGTCGTGTGAGGTGTAAGGAAGTTGTGTCAGTAGATGGATGCGAGAGGTGAAATGATGGAGACTAACGCGTTGGTAAACGAGTTGACCGTCCGCAAAGTCAAGCACAGCAAAGAAATGCTGATCATGCTGTTGTTGCTTGCTCCACTGCCTTGCGACCAAAGCATGCTCCGGCTCAAACGTTCTTTGGGGGCCAGGAACTATGTCAGCTCTTGTGCGCTCGCGGCTCGTTCGGGGTCGCATATGAGACTTACACGCAAGGTTGGCATTTGAACTGGGGAGCCATTGCTGTAAGAAGCACGCTGACAGAGTACTCTCTCGGCGCTTGAGTGAGCTCGTCATAAAGTTGCGAGTCGAGGTGGATGAGACCATCTGGCGATTTCGAGGCGAGGGAACTGAATTTGGCGAGTCGGGATGCTGCTGATGGAGCTGCGAGGGAGAGAAGCGGAAGCGAAAGGGACAGAAGGAGTGGAAGAATCATCCCGGGCGACAGGGCGGGATGCGTGAAGGCAACAACCGTCGCCACGTCTCTCGACCTCTCTCTTGCTCCTGCGCTATTGACTGCGCAGCATCCAAATCAAAATACGAACGCTCAACTTGCCCTTCTTTCACAAGTTAACGACGCTTGTACTGGAAACTGTTGCTTCACCGTGCCGCCCGTCCAGCCGACACCCCGACACTCTAAGCAAGCACGACATGTCAAAACGCGCCATGGTGATGGAATATGGGCAGACACCGAGTTCTCATAGGCTCCTTAAGCTTACCAATGCATGGCAGCGAAGGAAGTCCGCGTTTTCACCATTTTTTGCAATTCTGATGCGAGATGGCGCCTTGTCGCGCGCGAACCGACGAAGGAAGCACGCGATGGATTAACATTGTGGAGAAGACGTAGTACGTTTTACGAATCTGTTAGCCACCATAAGAGAGTGCTAATCCATATCTCTCTTTCTCCCCAGCTTCTCCAGTCCAGGAACTATCAGCCGCGATTTCCATGCCCTCTCTACCTCCTCTCGTGTCCTTCGCGGGCAATCACACCGAAGTCCTCGACGACGCCAAAAGTCGCCTTCCAACGCCAATCACCCCTGTCGGTGTCCTGGACTCTTTTACTTACAAAGAATCGACACCGGCTATCGGGAGGGAATACTCCACTCTCCAGCTCAAAGACCTACTTGCTCGACCGGAGGGAGAGATTGATGCGCTGTTCAAAGACTTGGCGTATGTAGTGTCGAGGAGAGGAGTTGTCTTCCTTCGTAACCAGGATGTTTCGGGCGAAGAATTGAAGGAGGTGGCGAGGAGATTGTCGGAAAACTCTGGGAGTGTGAGTTCCGAAAGTCTTGACATTGAGAAGTTCACAGGACTGATCAGTATGAAACGTGCAGCCCGCCTCGTCAGGACTTCACGTTCATCCCCTCACAGAGGAGAGCTCGGAGCTTGGAGATCAGCTCCAAGTTATCAGCTCTGAGAAGCAGAGGAGGGGAGGAGGATTGATGCATTTCTATGATGACGCTCGGTCGCGATTAGCTAGCGCGGGGTGGCACTCAGAGTGAGCTCCAGTCGAGCTATATACACAGTGGAGGCCGAATACTTACAATCAAGTATCTGTGTCTAGCATTACTTTCGAACCAGTTCCCTCCGATTACGCCCTTCTCAAAATCGAGACCCTGCCACCCACGGGGGGTGACACTGTGGGTGGTCATCGATTTGCGCAGAGCTTCACCTGATCTAATTTACTTTCTATCCCTCAGCTCTGGGCCTCCGCCTACGAAGCCTACAGCCGCCTCTCCCCACCTTTTGCAAAGACGCTCGAAGGCCTCACCGCCACACACGACGGCTCTTTCTTCCACGACGAAGCCCGGCGACTCGGCAACCCACTTCGGGAGGGTATTCGAGGATCGCCATACAACCACGGTCCGGAATTGAAAGCGGTTCACCCTGTCGTTAGGACGAACCCGGTGACTGGTCTCAAAGGCCTCTTTGTGAACAAGGCGTTTACGCAGAGAATCAATGGAGTCACGAAGGATGAGAGTGATTTGCTTCTGGATTATATCTTCAAGGTGGGCGTCTGGTGTTTCTATGAGTTGGAGCAAGGAGAGCACTGACAAATATTTTTGACACCTCGTAGCTCATCACCAACAATCACGATCTTCAAGTTCGCCTTCAATGGGGGCTCAACGACGTAGCAATCTGTAAGTCACAGCTGCCCACGACTGCGGGACCCTGAGATGCTGACGATATGTTGCGAAAATCTAGGGGACAACCGCTCGACCTGGCACACTGCGACTTACGACTACTCGGAGCCAAGAGCTGGCATACGTGCCTGCAGTCTCGGAGAGCGCCCGTATTTTGAAGCAAAGAGTACCTCGAGCAGAGAAGAGGCTTTGGATGAGAAGGCGAGGATTGAGATGAAGTAAAAAAGATGCGCAGGAATGTGGGATGCTGGGGGGTTGTTCACGGTATTGGTTTTGGAAAAAGAAAGGACGTCCAAAGGACTGGCCACATTGTGCGAAGGGACAAGCTCACCGAGCTCAGAGATCAGCTTAACTAAAATTCGGGGCCACTTCAAGAAAATCAAGCAGCAAGCGGCACGTCCAAAAAATTGCGCGCCAAAGGCTTCGCGGCGCTGGAGTCCTGAAACGAGTGAGAAGAATGCTCGTCTCCTTTGCATCCGAACAGGAAGAGGTACCCAAGTTTCTTTTATTTCGATACGGGAGGAAAGCTCTTACACGTGACGAAATGAAGGAACCGGTTTGGATTGAAAAGTGTTCACAAAGAGAGACTGAAGTTGACTGAAGAGGATCTCGTATCTTTTGATATGGCTCTGGCCTATGCCATTGACAGCCGGAGTTCATCTGCAAGGCTGTTCGATGTGACACCCCAGCCAGTGTCGAACCGGACTAAGACGAAATTGAATCCTACCGGCTCGACTCGCTTCATTAATCAATCGAAGCCAATTGCACTACCTTCAATAAGTTGGAAGTCAGACAAATCACTATGTATTCAATCAGGTCTTAAAAGGCATCATTTGTTCTTTCCTCCAGAAGCTGATTGTCAGATGTGAGTGGCAATTGGGCCTAACTACTTACACGATGTCATGAGGTGGGTCGAAGGTGTATCGAATTCGGACGCTGCCAATAATGCACCTGCAGTTCTACATACTGTTTGGAAAGGATGAACGGGAACATAAAGCTCCGCTCAAAGCTACAGAAACTCCTTTCAATGTGTCTCGTCACTGCAGGTGTGAACTTTGAAACGGAGGAAGAGGATTTCTGTAATTGCAACGCGGCGGGAAGGCGCCAAGGCGCTCAAACC
>JASZXU010000533.1:0-18815 GCA_035521515.1 Phenoliferia sp. Uapishka_3 | reverse complement strand
CCGTTACTCCTCCCGCCGGCGAGAGCGCCCCCCACCCCTTCGACCTCCAGCCCGACCTCTACATGAAGCCTTCCACTCCAATCCAATGGAAGTCAGACGACAAGAACCTCGCCAAGCTGGCACCCCGCGTCGATTTGGAGGACCTCGACGACGATGCCGAGTTCGACGAGAACAAAGGAATCGGATCCTTCTTTACCTACTTCTCCATCGACGGGGAGGATGAGCAAGATCTCGGAGAGGCTCTTCTCGAGTGGCGAGCCCACGCCCTTGAGTCCGTTTTCCAGTTTGCAGAAGTTGTCGTCGCGAGCACGGTGCTTAACGTTTTGTTGTTTGCAGGTACGCCACCGGCTCTGACTCCGACTGGGGAAGCGACGATGAAGATGACGAGGAGGAGGAGAAGAAGGACGGTGACAAGATGGAGGAGTAAATCTTCCATCTCAACGCCTCCCCGATACCAAAACTCCCTAGTCCGTTAGACCATCGATAGATTGATGTTGAGAGATTCACGAACACGAACAACTGCATGCAAGGAACGAATAATGATCAGTGCCACTACGAATACCTGAAGCAAGACTCGTCGCCGGTGCAGCAGGAGCTTCAGCGCTCAGCCGTGGGTGCATAACAACCGACAGGCCCCGTGAATTCCATTTGATCCTAACATCCCAAGCGCGACTGCCAGATATCTCAGCTTATCAATTGAGAGGCGGTTCCTGTGGCAGTCAGGGTATGAGCTTCGCGTTTGCCTTTTTTCTAGTAGAGAGATAAGCGCACCCGTTCTGTTCTCCTCGACGACATGCTGCCTTCCTCAAGCCCTTCCTCAATCTTGCTCATCCGTATTCCCGGCGTTCTCTCTCTGAGGGTAAGCTCATAAACCGCAGCTTCTCTGCCTTCCACCTCCAAAGCAGACTCGACCGTGACGTCCACCGAAACTCCAAGCGGCATCCGGCGGCTCCTTTTGCTGGTCTCGGCGAAAATCGAAGTACTTTGAGCGAAAACGCCAGCCGAAGGTAGGGGGTCGGCTTGAAGCGAACGTCGGAATACAATAATCACCGCCTCGAAGTCGCCCCGAGTCAGTTTTGGCTTATGAACGATCGCATGGCTCTAACTCACGATCGAGCCAAATAGAACGTATGTGTAGCTACGAAGAAACAAAGGAGCATCCACAGCGGTTTTTTGATACGTTTTGCGGAGTAGCGTACAGTGTCAAGAGCTCTGAAACTTGTAAGGGGAGGGAGGTGAGAATGGCCTCCTGCGTCCTGACCGCCAAGTAGAGCGTGAAACCAGCATAGACGACTGCATATGAATCATCTGTTGTTGCTTTAACAAATCGGATGGCGAAACATCTGGTCACGCACCTCCGATACAACATATCGAGGCGGTCGTCAGGCACTGCAGGTGGGTCTCGAAGTTCATTACTTGACTCTGGCTATAAACACGGAAGAAAGGCTCACCATATTCCACCAGGCACTTCTTAGTGATCTCTGTTGATTGCGACGATGACTGTCGTTTTGGAGGATCTTCACCAGTTTGAGCTCTTGGCGAAGGAACCCAAAATGTCTGGTCATTACAACCCAGAAAGTCTGAAAGCAGCTGTTAGAACGAGTGTCCGAGAAGATGCGCAGGCAAACTCACCGCATAAAGATAGGTCGTCAGAACAAACCATGCCGCTGAGAGCGTCGGGAAGTGTGAGCTTGTGTGAGCAGGCGCACGCCACTCGAATCGTCTACAAGAGAAGACTTACTCCATGCATGGCTGAACAGCTTGAAGAAACGATCACGATTCTTCATCAAGTCTTGCGTGGTGATCACCGGAGTTTGCAAAGCAGCGTTGATTTCCTCTTCAGTCATATTTGGCCACGACGCCCCAGCGACTTCCAGCTGGCGTGTGATGGTGTGCAATATTTTCTATCAGACGCGTCAGCTCAAAATTTTGTGAGATCATCGACTACGACTCACCAAAACATGATCATAAGACCGGGAAGCCACAACCGCAAGGGGTACAATTATGACGGTAGCCAGCAGCGGCCCCGAAATGAAGTGAATGTTCATCAAAAGAGGGGATGTGATCCACTCAAACCTTCCACCCTTGGCATGCTGTGGAAGTGAGTGTGAAACTGCGATACTCCACATCTTCGAGGATGAGACTAAATCAGTTGTGGTTCTTACTGTATCTTACCAAAAGCTTCTTTTATAACTTACGGCGCACCAAGCTGCGATCCACGAACCTCCCCACTGCAGCAAAATGATGAGCGTGGGACTTTCCAGATAGGTGAAGACAAGAGAGACAACGAACTGGGAGTACTATCCACAATATGTAATTAGTGACGGCGCGACGTTTCAGGCGTGCGATGTTGACCAGTGTGTATGGAATCATCACGACTGCGAAAGCGAGTGTCGCGAGTTGCCACCTTTTCTCTTTCGAAAGTCAGAATCAAATCACGAATCTTGACATGAGATATGACTCAACGCAACGGCCCAGTGTGGAACTAGGTACAGACCCCTGGCCGTTCTGACCGTGCGGAAAATCCAAAAAGTCCCGGATTGTCGTCTTGCACGGATGATCAAAGACTGATGAGGCAGCAATATTAGTACAGAAAATGCTCAAGCGTGGTAGAAACTCACTGCAAGTAGCATGATCGCCATACTATATAAAATATATTCAGAAGATGAGTTATGAGAACGAGGACGCCACCGATTCGATGAGACGTTGGGCTCACCAGGTGAAGATTCCACTTATGACATAGAGCTGAATGAAAAAGGATTCCGGCATATGAGAGAACATTTGGTCCAGCAGCACGGCGTTAATCGCGACGAATGGAGAAACGCCTTCGGAAAGGGAGACGGCGACGATTTCGGCGATAGCGAGCGAAGCGTTCTTGGAGGGATCATTCTGGGCGTCCAGGATGCTAGGAACCATACTTGGAGATATTTATCGTTTGGAGCTAAACCTGGACCGCAGGTTTGAACAGTGAAAGTTGGGTAAACGTATGGAGAAAGGGAAGCATATCTGCTCAACAGCGGCCCGGCAGAGGCTCTCAAGCGGTGCTACTGTGTCGGATATGAACAACCGAAGATGACCTTCCCCAGGCCAATACCATGGATTTTTTTTTGCTCGGCTCGCCTGTCGTCGGAAAGACGAGGTCAGCCCACTTCGCACATCTTCAAGTCGTTGTGAAAATCAAGCTCAGACAGAATTGACTCACAATTCGATGATGGACTGCTTTACGTACATATGTATCTAGGAGAGAAATACTCCTTCGAAACTGTGCTTCGGCCAGCGCCAGCCCCTTGTTCGCCTTGCTCGCGTTGTCACTTTCGCGAGCACAATAGCGTCGAGCACAAGCGTCGCCCACTGCGCTATCGACGTGTCCGAGGTCTGAGGCCATCTGGGCCCATTGAATATGCAGCTGTGCCATGCAAGAGTAGGACTAAGGGTGGTGTTAACCGAATCGGGAGCCGGGCGCCGAGGAGTCGGGGTGCTGCCTCACGAGCCGTGTGCAAGTACTGTTGAGAATGTCGTCGGCTCTAGTGGCCGTGAAAGCACGGTGTCAGTTCTGCTTAACTCTTCGACAAATTCTCTATTACAGCTTATATTCGTGTTCCAAAAGAAGGGCCGCTAATGCCCTCAGCACTTGGAGAGATCCGAGAGAAGGTCGACCATCGCGCCGGCCGAGTGGAGAACAGCATTGGCCATAGCTAGGGCAGAACATTCGTCAATTTGGTGGTCATCGAGATTCAATTACGAAAGGAGGACTCACTCATACGCGCCGCCTGAGTTTCTTTGGCCTCAATCGCGATCATGTAAACACTCGACGGGTCTAGCTTGCTCTCTACAGGTACGAGACCTTCGACCTCTGGGTCTTCGCTGTATGCTTGAGGTGGGAGGACTCCAGCGAGGGAAGGGAAGAGCGAGAGCGACTCGGGTGGCGAGACCATAGGTGGAGAGCCAGGTCCAGCGGCGCTGAAGATGCGCGACATCGAGTGGAACTGTAGATACCAAATCAGGACAGCCGCCATAGGATACAGCAAATGCACGCACCATATCCTCATCGGTCTTGTCGTCTCCGGCACACATGCAAAACTCGGTCTCGGGGTGAAGGTACAGCAGGCGCTGAACAATCTCTCCCTTGTTGGTGTGCGCGGGACGGACCTCGACATTCTTCTTGCCCTACGAAATCAGAGTGTAAGTGAGCACCTGATACTAAACTTCAGCCGAGGAGAATGATACTCACGACGAGCACATCGATGGGAAGACTTTCTTGCATACTCTCGAGCATAGCCTGGCATTCTTTGGCTGTACCGACTCGAATCGTCAGATCCTGCTCTTCAATCGCATACAGAGACCAAGATGGAACTCACCTTGGAACAGACCGAAGACCGGGTCTGCATTGCGGTAGTGGAAAGTAACGCTGCTAAGCTTCTTCTCAACGAACGATCCCTGAGTCCTCGCTTCGTAGTCTATTTCCGCACACACAACATCAGCTCTAACCCTCCAGCAATTCAATCCAATCCAAAACTCACATCGGAAGATCTGCAAGACATCCTTCTTCCAATCCATATTAAGATCTTCGGTAAGACTAATCCACTCCTTTGCTCCCGGTCCACGAATGAAGCATCCGTGTTCAGCCGACATTCCCAAGTTGGGAATATGTCCAAGGTGCTGCTCGAGGAATTCTCCATCACGTCCAGAGATGATGTAGACGACATTCTTGGGATCGGCGGCGAGAATGGGGAGTGCTTCGAGGAGGAGCTTGGAGGGGACAGCCGCGAAAGGGTCTTTGACGATTGGCGTGAGAGTTCCGTCTGGTTTTAGTGGAGTGTGAGTGGGGAGCACCGATGACACATTGATAGGAAAGGAGTCGAACCGTAATCAAAGAGCAAGAGACGCTTGTTCGCCTTCTTGTAGTTTGCGATAAGGTCCTCCTTGTTCAAAGGCGGCGTGTTCTGCGTCGCCTGTTCGCCCTGAAGCGACTCGAGGAGCTTAAGAATGTTTGTGGCGGCCCAGACGGCGGCAGTTTGAGTGCGAACGGTCTCGTGGAGAACCTGCGGTGTGATCATGAAATACGATCAGTATTGGGCATCAAAATCCTCCACGAGACCGAACGAACCTTGTGTCGCAAGAGTCGCTCCGACATCGGCATGGTGAGGCAGGTATCGATAGCTCGAGCAACTCCCTGAAGACGCAAGCAAGTCAGCCGATCTTTTTTGGAAGAAGGGCGAAGAAGAGACGCACCCCAAGATCCCACGGGTTGACCCTCGTAGCCTTCGAAAGAGTCGCAGAAACTCCGGTAAACTCGGAGACGATGAGAGGACCCATGGACTCGGCTTGACAGATGATGTACTCCATGCTGTCAAGACCGAAGCTCGGTCAGAATCGGTCTTGCTAGTGTGCGATTTCCGGGAAAACCTACCTGGTAGTGTTCATGCCATCACGAATGGAAGTAATGAGGGCCAAATCGGCCACAGTCAAAAGCGCAAAGTATTCCTATCAGTAGAATCGAAGTCAGCTCTTTGCAATGTAGCCAACTCAAGACCCCAATCAAGACTCACATCTCGCTCCACAGTCTGGTGGTAATGATGAACCGGCTGGAACTCAAGCGATCCATACTGACCATTGATTTGGTCGACAAGTTCGGAAACCTTGGTGGCCAAAGCTGGAGAGTCACCAGGACTCGGGGAAGTGACTTGGATGAGCACGACTTTGTGAGCCCATTGAGGGTAGTCGTGGAGGAAGCGTTCGAAGGCGCGAAGCTGCTCAGATTATCATTCATCAGAAAGGGGAGAAGGGTCAATGAGAGGAAAGAGACACACCTTGGGGAGAACACCCTTGGTAGGGTCGAGCTTGTCACGACCCACGATGATCTTCTTGCCGGCGTAGAGACGACGAAGTGCTTCAATCTTGGGCGCGACTCCAGGGCTCGAGCTTGTAAAACGAGTCCATATTTGTTGTCAGCACGCTTCTCTTCCATAGAAAAAAGTAAAGAATAACCTACCGATCATTCTCAACGTTATCGAAGTCAATGCCAATAGGGCAGTGCGCAATCCTCGTGATGCTTCCCTTGGCGTCGACTCCACCGGATCCAGCTTCGTATCCCATGACCCTGACGCAGGACGAGAGGAAATGACGAGCATAAGAGTGGGTCTGGAAGCAAACGAGGTTACAGCCGAGCATTCCATCGAGGATGGCTTCGCGGCCTGTGGGGGTGGAGAGGAGGAAGCATGACTGATTAGTGGGATAGTCATTTTTGGTCAAAAAAGAGAGGAAAGGCGCACGAGGGAGACAGCGGAAGTATTCCGAAGATGGGAAAGGGCAATGAAGGAACAGGGAAATGTAAGGCGACGAGTTTGGGAGGAGCTCTCGCAACATTTGTGGAACGAGCAAGAGGTGGTAATCGTGAATCCAGATCTTGTGGTGCGAATAGAATCAGCTTTGGGATGAAAAAACTATGACGAGAAAGGAAGGGAGCCCACCAGGTCTCCATCTTTGTATACTTCGGCGACTTTCTTGGCGTAAGTCAAGTTGGTCTCGTAGTATGCGTTCCAGGATTCGAGCTCTGATTTCTTGTCGATAGAGTCGGGAAGGGCGAGGTAGTGGAATACAGGCCAGAGGTAGGTCTTGCACATGCCTTCATAGAAGTCTGCGAAGGAAGCCCCCCAACTTTAGTTAACGCGCAAAAAGCTCAGCCCAACAATCCAAGAAACCAGAAAAGACCTACTAGAATGAATCTTATCATCCAACCAAACAGGCACACAACCCCTCCTCCTTCTCGCCCGCCATACTCTTAAGCCCTCTCTCCAAATCCCTCTTCGCGTCTTCACCCAATTCACCCTGACCCAACCCACCTCCAGTAGCTCTCATCAAATCATCCGGTCTCCCCACGACCGTCAAACTCCTCCCACTAAGACTCTTCAACCCCGAATTAAGGGCAGCATGACCTCTCCTAGGATGCAACACCCATCTATGGCTCTCCAACCTCTGTTGTTCCTCTCCTCCATTTCCATTGATATCAGGACTAGGAGCCCTACTAGGAGGACAAGCAGGATGAAAAGAAGGAGAGAGGGAAGAAGCGGGTGATTTGAAAGAGTTTATGGCGGGCTGAACTAGTTGACGAGCGAGGGTGGGAGAGTGGAGTGCGCGGGGACGGAGGAGAGGATCTCCGGGAGCGATTTCGAGAGGTGTTGTAGTTCCGGAGACGGTGGCGGAGGTGAGGACTGGGGAGTGAGGTGGGAGGGGGAGAACGTGGTCGTCGTAACTGGTTGAGTGGGAAGTAGTTGGGTGGAGAGTGCAGACGTCTGTGGAGTGAGAGAGTGGGGTCGGGTCAGTAACACTTCTTCTACTCTCTCTTTTGATAGATTTGGACTAACAAGGAAGAGAATGAACAACAACGCTGTAGTTGCCACACGAGTGATATCAGCGTCATACAACACGGCCCTTGAACTCCTCCTCCGACTCACATTGTTCTCCCACTAACAGGTCTTCCCCTAGCTTTAAGTTCTTCTTCCCACTGTTCAATGCTCTCTCTAACTTCATCCAAACTCATTTCTGGATCTTCACTACTCGGTTCCCACTCGTCTTCTTCACCGTCAACGAGCTCATTCAAAGTGACGGGTGCTCCTCTGAATGACTTGCGAGAAGGAATACCGACTCCTCCATTTGATGATGCTCCTCCTAGTCCACCTCCTGCACCTGGAAGTGGAGGTCGAGATGGAGCTCTGTTTCTAGAAGTGGAAGAAAGTCGACCGAGTGCTGGGAAGTGGCAGTGACGGGGCAGTGAGCGGTCAGTTGCTGCCTCTCGACTACTCAGTCTTGGGCTCTACTACTCACTCATTGTGTGATATGTCAACCTCAGCTGCTGTTGTTCTTGCCTAAGTTGTTGATGGGTTGAGAATGGATAGGAGGGAGAGGAAAGGAAGAGAAGATGATCCGCAAGGACAGTCGACAGATTGCAACGCGCAGATCGCTTTCCTTCGCGTCTCAGATTAACCACCTATGACGCCAACAATCTTCACTTTCCAAATACTGAGTACTGACGCCTACAACTCCTAACTCGCCTTCATTCTCCCACATTCCCTCAATTCTTTCCACTATCGTATATACTTTGTAAGTCTTTCGGGTTCGTTTCATTTGTACCATCTCTTCATCTCTCCCATCTCAGGCTTCGCTCCCTCGCTCCCTTCGCCTCCCTTCCTTTCACTTCCAAGCACCCCAAAATAAAAGATCAGCTCGGATCTTATTGTCCGACCAACTGCCTCTTTTCCTAGTCTTGGCACGTCCTCTCCCTCACTCAGCTCCCCACAAATTATGCTGGAAGCTCAAACTTTTGCCCTCGCATCACTCTGCGAAGTCGGGGTTTCGAACGTCAGTAAATGGTAAGGCATGTCAAAATCCATTCGAGATTTGAGTGTAGACAAACTTTGTGAAACTACGGAACGAATACTTGAGTTAGCAACGTAATCATCGTAAGAATAAGTCATTGAAAGCCCTCACTAGATATAAAAGAAGTCGGAAAACAGTGCAGTCTGAACCAATCCAGCACAAATAGCAATAGGATCCACTGTATCCTCTGTGAAATACCTATAAATCCAGTTGGGAACATAAAGAGCCCTATACGCTCCCAATGCGAACAAGTAATGGGTCGTGATCGTCTCGGCTTCTCCTGTTCGCTGAAGCATGAAGAGTTGCGGGAGGATACCGACTGCTTCGAGGTAAATTGAGAATGCCCAGAGGAGCTCAGAGGGGGAGCTGTGGTGGGGTGGACATTGAGAGTTAGTGGGACTTTGAATTGTGTGAAGTGAGGGAGAGGGAAGGCGGCGCACAAGCGGTAGTTGAAGATGAGGGCTAGGACGGCACAAGGACCGAGGAGGTACTCGAGTCGAAGAGTGTCGATTGCTGGGTCTTGAGTTGGCCTGGGTGCAATGAAAAGTACTTCAATCAGCAGACGCAGTCTCTCTCCACCCCCACCGTCCAGAAACTCACTTGAACTTGAACTTCATCAAGTAAACGACGTAACCCGCACTCCCAATAAAGAAGACCTTCATCAAGGTGTTATAAAGCGAAATAAATGGTCCCGTAAGAAGGTCGACATATCTACACAATCCAAAAGGAAAAGAAAGTCGCGTCAGTTTCAGCTCATGATCCCGCACCTCCCCTCCCCCGCTCCCAGCTCCAGTCCACTGAACGCGACCTACCGAGTCAAAAAGACAATCAAGTAAATAAGTTGAGTCTTGAACGAGATTCCTCGACAAGAGCGAGATTTTGATATCTTTTGAAGGAGGATGAAGATGGAAGCGAGATGAGATAGGTCTCCCAGTAGTCGGAAGAGGTTCATAGTTGTCGATCAACGTCTACTTTTGGCGAGTGGAGAGCTGTAGTTTAGCGTGAGAGGATTGGGTCGGAGGAATGGGAGAATGAATGACTTGCAAGGAGGTGGGGATGAGTTGGTGTGAGGGGTGCTGAAGGTAGGTGCTGCGTTGCGTTGCGCTTCTGCGGCGAGTGGATACAGTTCAGTGAGCGGAATCTGGAAGCTTATTCCATTTGTGAGCTTACCTTAATGCAGCCTATTCCCAACTTGGTGTTCTCCTACTCGAGTACTGATGAGCCGAGTAAAGTGCGGTCGTGCTTTGAGTTGTAGGTGTCGGAGGAACGTGTCGCGTCGACGTGTTACAGCTTGTCGCTTCTTATTGGGATGAAAGTCCGACTCTCCTTCTTCCTTCGCTACTGTTGATTAGCTGTGCCGAGTGTTTGAGTTTGTAGAATACACTTGGGGTGAGAAGCGGCGCGCGTTCGGTTCTGTAAGAGGTTCACACGTACTCGAGTTCGTCAATCATTCCATCGACTAGTCTAGACGCTCATCACGTCGGCAGGGCCCTTTCGCCATTCTACAACTCCAAATACAATCCTCAAGATGGGCAGATTCGATCCAACAGACCCAAGAAGGCCACTCGAAGTCTCTAACGTCACCTTCAAATCAAACTACTTGAACATCTCAGAATACACAGCAATGGCTTCAATGGTATTCAGTGGTGCAGCAATGGTCACAAGGTTAATCATTCCCATTCTCTCCCATCGCCATCAATCAAACTTAATCCAGACCTCATCCACTCAGATACCCACTCTGGGCCTGGCTAGCTTGTTTCCTCGCTCTATCCGCCGTCCTCTCCCAAAAACAACTCACTACTTCAACACAAAAGGACTCAATGCTTTCCGGATGGAGTGTTTTCTTGTTCTCTTGGACTGCGCTCTTATCAATCTATGCTCCCGTCTTGACGTGAGTCTACAGCGAGGTTTGCAAAGGTGCAGCGGCGCATGTGGGGAGATGGATGGAGCTGACCCGAAGCCTTTGGTTTTTTTGTTTGACAGGGGACAAATGACAAAAGTGGGAGGAGTACCGTTTAGTATGGGAAAGGGAACTTTACCGGTTAAGAATCCGTTGCTGTAACGCGGATTTGGTCGGATTTTGGGATCAGGCGGTGGGTGTTGCGGCATCACGGAATGGTATCGACTTGACACTAAAGCACCAGGTCTAAAGTAGCTTTCTCAAGAAGCTAGAAGTAAGTTTGAGCCTTTCGCGAGGCCAAGCGAAGACCGTCAAGCTGTAGGCTGTCTTGGTGTCACCTCGCCTCACTTTGGACTACTTTCTGCTCAATATTTCTGTTCAGGCTTCCTACTGCTTTTCCTAGGCTGAAGTCCTCCTAACTCGAAAAAGTCATTTCCACGCCAGACGTCATCTGCAGTGACTCTACCCGCTTATAGTGGCGAACCCAACCCGCGAGCATTATTAGCAACGACGTCGCGCGTCTTTCGATCTCAAACTATTGACCCTCAACCGTCGCTCTCTCCACCTCACCAACCCCTCCCATGTCTCTCCTCCGAGTTCAAATCGGTCCCCATCGTTTCCACCTCACCACCGCCTCCGTCAACTCCCCCAACTGCCCCACTATCATCTCCACGCCCTCTTTCATCGGTCGAGTCTCTGTATTCGTCAAGGACTTTACTGGCGTCACTCCTGATGGTTCGGCCCCGATTAAGGATTGTAGTTATTTTGAAGGGAGGAGTAGGAAGTTTGCGATTCTTATAGAGGGCAGGTTCAAAGAGAGAGAAGGAGTCAGGCCGTACGATGGGTGAGTATATGCGGCCGTGAGCTGGGTGGGTTGCATGGGGCCCCGCTGGAAACTCAAACTGATGGGGTTTCGCCTGGTTTCGCATCGACGCAGGGACGAACTACAATTCGGCTCCGACTTTGATTTCCTACCAGATTCTTTTCCTCGGGCTCCCTTTGCTGTTGGGATGAAAATTGGTTCGTCCTCGTCGTCGACTCGTCCTCGTCTCTACGATGAAATGCTCCGCGAGCCTAACACTTTGCCTTGACAGCAAAAGTGGTTGATCCCGCAACCGAATTCAACGAAAAACCTTTGCACGGAAGACCTTACATCATGTCCCCATACCTCGGCGCGATGAATACACTGTGTGCCTACCCGGCTCCGGACGCACTCGAACGAGCTGTCTTCGTCGCTAATCGTGAGGGGGAAGTAGCGCCGAGAGACGAAGAGGGTCGGGTCAATGGTGGCTTCGTGCCATTTGAAGAGTTGGAGAATGGAAAGAGGAAAGAAAGGAATCCGTGGCGATATATTGGGGTGCGCAACCTTGCTTCACTTGGATGCCTTCATCGACATGCTGACCTTCTCATAACCCAACCTAAAGCTAAAAGGCGACCCGAAAGTTGATCAATTCGTCTCCACCAACCCGCATTTAATCGCAACACCCACTATTTCTTCACCGACATTTGCCCCCAATACGTCAGCGTCGCAACACTCCATCGACACCCCACCCCAAACGTCCCGAACACAGCTCGAATCACCTCCAACCTCGCCGAAATCCAACTCTCCCACGAGCTCTTCGGGATCCACCCATTCCAATACGCCTGTAAAAGAGAAGCACGCGTCAAAGTTCAGTCTTGCGGGATTGAAGGCGGCGTTGGATTCAAATGATGGACCAGATACAACGTTGCAGCCTGGGGATCTCGTATCTGGGTCAGAGTTTCTCTTGAAAGATGATGGTTTAGAAGGAGGAAATGATGGGGACGAGGTGGAAAGACTTTTGGGACCGTGGAAGTTCGGCGCGAGTGGTGTCAATGCGATGGAGGTAAGTCGGAGATTTTCTTGTTCGCGTGCTTTCGCGAAGCCCCATACGTTGTTGACCTAACATAATTCACACCTCAAGGACTCGACTTTCGTGTTCCTCGATCCGGAACATCCACGATCAGTTTCTCAGAGGCGCAAATATTTCGCAAGCGACGATGGAGTGCATCGCAAGGAGTTTTCTTATGAACCAAATACGTAAGGCCGAAACAGAGCTTCATTTCATTGTTAACATACTCATGCGACCCTCGAAACACCAGAATATACACTACCTCATATTATACCAACTTCTGCGATCTCAGTACCCAAGAAATTCGGTTTGTATCCTCTTCCTATCGCCCACATCCTCGTACCCTAACTTTTCACCTCTTACAAAATTTAGAATGGGTCCTGTTCACCTAGACGTAACAAAGTACTTCTCTTACATGCCCATTCGCTACACACTGAGGTCGACAAGGCTCGCACCTAGGCCAGACGGAAAGGAAGGACCCGACGAGGAAGAGTGTATAGTCACCGTCTCTTTCGATTTGGTAGATGAAGACGGGGTCAGTGTGCGAGATTGACAAGTTTATAACGCAACTTTCATTGGGTGCTTTGCACATAATGCCTTTTTTTCTCAATCAAATGGGATCCTCCTCACTTTCCCCTCACCCTCCTTCTTCCTCGCCGCCCCAGCAGCCGCAAAAGCACTGGGAATCGGAATCCCACAACAATCCCCAAATCCTTCTCCCCGCACATGCAAGTGACCATGCTCATCAACAGAGACGCCCGCTTCATTTACGTTCTCCTCGTCTTCGGTTCCTCGTACGTCGGGATAGGGAAGGAGGGAACCGAATAGGAAGTGTTGAGCGACGGGAAGCTTGGCGAGGACTTCGGCTTTGTACATTTTTAGCATGCCCGAGTTGACTTTGTCCCATGTTTTGACCTGCGCGGAAGCGGGTAGAAAGGTAAGCGGGCACGAATTTTTTTTCAAACGGAAAGTTCCACTCACACCGGAGATGTCATCGAGCATCGGAGAGTGCCATCGTAAACTGGCCGTCTTGATCTACCGCCGAGAGGACACGGTAAGCGAAACGCAAACTTTCGCAAGAAACATCGAGACACACCGAATTAATGTAATTGATGTATCCAAGGTACATGTAGTCTTTCGAATATTCCTCCAAAATGTCATTATCGTGAATCGCTTTCGGTTTAATGTATTTATGTCCGCGAAGTTGCGAAGAACCAAAAACTACGAGACGTCGTCAGTGCTGTGCCGAAACGAGGAGAGGAGACATGCTCACTGAAGACTGCAAAGTGATAGTCGTCCAATCCTTGTGCACCGTGAGATCCAGCAGGCTCTAGCCAGTACGTCGTCTGCAGCATCCGTGTGATCTTCATGTACCTTCGCGTTAAAAAAACATCAGCATCAACCTGCCTACCTCGATTTGGTCCAGCTTACCTCCAAAATACTCGAGCAACAGTAGCTTTATCATCTTCGACTTTGAGTATCCCCAACTTTCTCAAGCAGAGCCTGCGGTGTCCACCAGTTGTCAGCTAACCGACTCCTCACGCAAACACCGACAGAGATCGAATACTCACAACCAGCAAATAAAGTTGAGCTCCATCCCACTCCCATAATCAACCCTCTCTCTGTTTCCCCAACTCTCGCAAAAGTACACCGACAGCTCATTCGCGTCTTCTCGCTCGAGCCCTGGGATGAGAGCGTGCAGCTCGGTCGCTTTCTGTAGTTGAAGTTTTGTGTTAGCTGTGACGTGGCAGTGGCGCTTGAGTGACGTACGACAGCTATTCGGTCGTAGAAGGTCTTGAAGGCGGGGTTGCCGAATCGCGATTTGCCATTGTCGACCGGCGGCGTTGCTGTCACGGTCGCTTCAACCTCATCCAGTACGGCAAGAAGCGAATCAACAGCCTATGGAGGGTCGGTCAGCCTTACGTTCAAGCATCAGGTTGGAAGCGAGCGCACAGGAGACTGGGCGATGGAGTCGGAGAGTTTGATGGTCGACACCGACTCGTTGAGCTCCTCGAGGAACGCGACGAGGTCGGCGTGTGTTGGCGAGTCAAGGAAAACTTGAAGATGAGCTCGGGAGACGATTCGCTTCGTAGGAGCGGCGCGGGAAGCGTGTGCTTCGACTGCCATCTTTGTCGCGTGACGTACGAGGCGAAGGAAGCGGGCCGCCATCTTCTCTCTGAAGTAAAACCTAAGGTACAATGCAGGCTCATATTCTCCATTCGTGCTGGTCCGTGCTCCTCATATATAAACCAAGAACGTGACCAAGTTTGAAGCTATTGCACTGATTTCGATTTCTCTGCCGAAGCTACAGTTGCCTCGACGACCCAGTCCCCAACATGCACAGTGTCCTTTCCTTTCTTTATTATCGCACAATTCCTTACCACGCAGTGTGACCTCCGGCAATGACAATGCTGCAAAGAAAAGTTGCGTTAGCGACACGAAGCACTGTGATATTTTGAAGCGGTGAGTAGACTAACTCGGATCCAGCTGGAGAAAGCAAGCGTCAGCAAGTTGCAAAGTCGGAGTATAAGATGTAACGGAAACTCACTGCAATAAGAACTGGCGTCTCCGGCGAGCCAGACAGCGGGGCCACGCATTTCGTGAATCTTTCCAAGGCTGAAGAAGCAAAAAAGGTCGACAGGTCAGCATGAGCTGCGCAAAGGGCTTCGAGAAATCGACTTACCGACCCAAGGGGTTGAGGTTGGACCACTTCTGCTCGTATTCGGGCCTGATTCCAAACACAGTCAGCAACGAGTCGTGCGAAGAGAAAATGTCGCCGACACAAAACTCACTTTTTTTCCAGGAATTGGTTGGTGAGCGCAGTCTTGACGTGACCTACGACGGAAAGAAATTAGCTCATGCTCGAATAGCGTCTGTGAGGTGGCTCGAGACCTACCAGGAGACAAAGAGTTGACACGGATTCCTCGAGGGCCAAGCTCGCAGGCGAGGGAACGAGCCATTTGGATGACAGCAGCCTTGGAGGCATTGTAGGCTGTCCATGGCTCCTCTCGGTTCGCGATTGATCCACTCATCGACGCGATGAGAATGATGGATCCGGGGCGCTGTAGGCGAGCCATCTCGCGGGCGCAGGCGGTGGCAGTGACGAAGACTGAATAGAGCTCAACCAGTCAGCGATGTCCAGCAGGTTTGCAGCAACTGCGAAGTATCAAGACGTCTTCGCAACCTTAGGTCCGAACGCCACTCACCTCCGTTTACATTGACGTTCATGACTTTTTGGAAGTCCTCGATAGGGTAGTCAAGGCAGTCGGCTCCCATCAAGATTCCAGCAGCAGCGATACAGATCTGTTTGACAGGCAGCTCGTTAGAAACGCAATAGCGTACAACGGCGCGTCGCTCTTGGGCTGTGCAGACGCCGCTACAGTCTTGCGCCTGCACACCGTGAAGGACAGCTCAAGTGGAATCTCACCCACGTCGATGTGTCCCTGAGAGTAAGATGTAGGATGTCAGTCGAAAAATAGAGCAATCCTGGTAATATTGTACTCACCTCGTCCTCCGCAATATCGTAACAGATCTTGTTCATCAAAGTCTGGTCGGTGACGTTGGCCCTGATGTATTTGATCGAACTTCCGAGAACCTTGGCGTAGGTGACGGCAGCGTCGAAGTCTGAACTTGGCTTCTCGGCCAAATCAATGCAGTAGACTGAAGCTCCGGCCTCCGCGAGCGCCAAGGCCATCTCCAAACCGATTCCTCCGTTACCTGTAGAGTGGCACTTGCGTGAGTACCACGTGCGTTTCGTACATTGAATACGAAGCTAGACAAACCTCCAGAAACGACAGCTGAGATGGAATAATCGCGCGTAAGCCGACAAGGTCGATATCACGAGCCGATGCGTGTTCTGCTCACCAATACGACCAGAAAGAGAGAACTCGTGGAAAATGTTCCTGGCTGGGGCGACCTTCTTGGGCTCCTTGACGTACTCGTTGGCAGCAGCTACTCCGATTACGGCATCTTCACGACCGGTCGATGGGATTCCGGCGTCGTTGATGTAAAGATCCTCATCATCGTCGAGAGCAGAAGCCCCACCAATGACTCCTCTGCGCAGATAAGGAGATTGAGTATTCGGCCCACGTGAATGAGGTCCCCCACGAACCCCAACCTGTCGGGGGAGGAGAGGGGGCGGGGTACAAAGGGGAGACTGACCCGTAGAAAGAACCTGGGGCTTCAGAACCAGCGTTGGTCTCGAGGGCCTGCATAGCAGAGACGAGACTTGGCCTGCCGAGGCCTCCCTGGGCGATCACGGAAGGACGACGACTGCTAGGGCGACTAGGAGGACGGCTGGAAGGGGTGGACATGTTGGATGTAAAGCTGCGGAGGAAGAGCGCGTCAGGAAAGAATAGCAATAGGCGAAAGATGGACAACTCGACTCACGAAGTTTTGAAGGGGATGAAGTTGTTTGGTGGGATGAGTGTTGAGGAAAGAGCGAAGTTGGACTTGCGGAAACTAACTTGAGCGCGAGCCGAATAGGCCCGCGAGCCGGCGCGGTGAATGTGTCGATGACGACGCGGCGTGCCCTCACGGCGTTCCTCTTCCCTTAATTTTCCCACTTCCTCGCGATGGCAGCCTGATGCACAAAGTGCCCAGAATCCCCAGATCAAGTCGCTTTTTTTCAAACGATCCCTCCTCCCGTCGACCGTATCGGAGAGGGGTGCTGATGGGGCGCCTTCCCTGTCCCAGACTTCTCCACAGAAACTGCGGAAGAATGTCGTTTCCCCTCCGCTGCATCAGGTGTCCCAAGGTCTCCTGAAATCGCTTACAGATGCATGTCAAGCTGTAAACTTTTAGCCCACTTTGCGTTCTGTAGGCACCTCGAGCTCGCTGCATGGCTTGCGGCGGCTCGCATTATTTCGATCTCGAATGCATCGTCGCCAATCGTCGCAGAAGGATTTCGTTCTTCTGAGAAGCTGTCGATGTGTGCATGCTTGTACGGGGATGAGGAGCTCATTCGTATTGGTGTCCAAGTCCGTTAGGAGGTGCGCATCTCGACGGCTTCGCACAAGAAGCCTCCGCATTGCCCGGCGCCCGGCTGCGACAACGTCAACGACCATCAAAACGCGAACGACGTATCCCTCTGGATGCCGAAGCCACCAGCGTTGCTCACTGTTGCTCAAAGTGCTCGGATGTGCGGACGTGCGGATGTTTGGATGTTCACCCAGGTACCTCGGTGATTAGGGACGACGCCTGGCACCGTGTACTCTGGCAAAGTAAAGTGAGTATTATTTTAACAACCTCAATCCCCCTCAGGGTAAACGACAAGAAACGTCAGATTCTCAAAGCATTTGATCCGGGATGATCAACGAGTAATGAGAACTGTGCGCGCCAGGACTCTCCACGGCGGGCTCAGTGGTTGCACTGTTGATGGGCTGGGAACATTCGGGCGTACAAAGGTGAGGATGAGGAGGACGAGTTGGAGTCGAGTGCGTGACACTTTTCATCTTGTACGAAAGTCTTATGTTCCAATCACCGAGTGTATCTCCGATCCCTTGTAGGGCTGCAAAAAAAATATAGGTGGTGCGGCAAGGTTACATCGCAGCGCTGACTCAAAACTTGTATAATGTCGCGTCGCTTGACTCGTTCCGAACTCTGGTACCTAACATAAACTCTCACCTCTTAGTGGCCTCACCTCTCAGCAAGTTTCTCATTGTTCTCACTTCTCCGCACTTTTGCCAATGAAACCATTTCACTCATGTTGTGACTTCAAGTGACTCGTCAATTGATGTGGGTGATTTATCAGTTCCCCAATGTCAGTCAGTTGTTCAAATATCAATCTCAGTCCCGTTCAAAGCATCCTAGCCGTTATTCAGACTCGAAAGTTTCCCTTTTCTCGTGACTTGGCAACTGGCCACGAAGTTGCCACAAAGTCTGGTGGATGGTATGGTTGGTAGGAGAATGTGATAGATGGTTCTGGAACAAGGGTCTGTGCGAGGGAACTTTCTGGCAACAAGGTGGCTTGTGCGAAGGAAGGTTCTGGTATGAAGGCTGTGCAGGGATTTGTCTATAAGTAGCTTTACCTTTCTGTTTCCTCTCTGTCTTTTTCTTTTCATCATCCACTTTGCAATTCAAAGTTAGCCTTTGACAATAAAAAGACTAATAAAGAAGAGCTCTAGTGGTAAGAGTATCAACAACTCTAATCGCCCTTCTTTCTTTTATAAAAAGAAACCCGAGTGCACCATACTTGGAGTCCACGCCGGGAATCGATAAGGCGGGTTGTACTCAGGCTTCAGCGTCCCTCTTTCTTCAGTTGTGAATGAAAGTGCTCCTTCGTGGATTCGTAAGACGTTCAAGAGCAAGTTTCGTTCTTTGTCCGTCAGGAATCCTTCTGGGCCGAAGTTCAAGGTATTGATTCGTTCTTCTGATAATTTCCCTCCAGGTACAAATGTTGGCATATTCGGTTTCAATGGTGTCTCATTGGGGTTTCGAGGCAGTGGTGGTCGTGTTGCTTTTTCTCGTTCTAATTCGGGCGGCAAAGGGATGTTGATGGGGCGTATTTTCTTCCCCACTGGCTTGTACTTCGTGTTGACTTCATACTTTTTGTTGGTGGCTCCGGTTGTTACCCTTGCTTCGTGGGCAAGATAAGCTTGGTCTCGAATTGAATAACTCGTCCCTCAGTCACATCGAGCCCTTCGCTCTCTCGAGTCGCATCTGGGTGG
>JASZXU010000532.1:0-18858 GCA_035521515.1 Phenoliferia sp. Uapishka_3 | reverse complement strand
GGATCGTGGGACCCTCCGAGGTGGGAAGCGCCTGGACGAGATCGTGGGGCGGGGGTTGGCGTTGATTTTCTAGGGGCGGGAGCTTTCCTCTGTTCATGAATTGGGTCAACGAAGAACACAGCGAAAAGAGACAAGTCTAGCAAACCTTGATATGCTCGAGGGAGTCCTTCATGTCGGAACGGAAATTCGGGTGCTTGAACTCCCAGGTCTGAACGATACTAATCAGCAATACTATCGATCTTCGTACATATTGTCGCGAAGTGGGCGAGGAATGGAAGTGGAAACGTATATCTGACTTACGTGCTCGCCATAGGGGCTTCCGCCATCCTCCGGGTTCTTGACCTTGTGAAAGTCGTACTTGTTGAGTTGCCGAACAAAACTTGCAAAATTGCTGTGCTTGAAATGTAATGGAAGGATTGCTCGGGTAAATTGGTTCATGTCCTGTCAAGCAGAAGCGAGAGGCGGAATCAGATGAGTATGCGAATCGAGTTTCGAGCACAAGGTACTCACTTTGACAACAAATGAATCCCCGGTGTATCCCCAGCTGACAATGTCGATGAAAGTAGGATCCTCCAGCATTCTGTTTGATAAAAATTGAATCAGTTTGTTTGATTCTGGATGACTGATCTCGCGTATAGACCCGACTCGAGCGACCAAGGAAGGGGACAACATAATGCCTCTGGTGCGCTCCTTTGCCCTGCAGATGATGATTAGAGGTGTCCCTCCCTCTCCCAACGCCTTGCCCAGCCTACAAAATTTGATCGCTCTGAAAGTTTGCGGGGAATAGTCCTTCCACCTCTCGTCGACAGCATCCCGTCAACAGCCCCAACAGCGAACCCGTCAAAAAGTGGACACATCTGACTCCGCACTCCGCACTCCGCCACTCGCCACCCGCTTGTCGTGGTTAGCTTAGCTTGTGACCTCACAGATGTACTCGCCGCATACACAAGCGCTGCGGGCCTACCGGAGCGCAATCTACCGATGGCGCTCTCCGTGCCCGACTGACCACGACCTCCCCGGCGAGAAGACTCGACGATAAAGCCAGTTGGACACCATGCAGTAAGACCAGGCCGAGTGGACGACACCGTGGCTGATAGTCGATAGCAGAGATCGTTGAAGATATGCATGCGATTCTCTTTCCCCTTCCCTCTCCTGCATCGGCCCTCTCCCCAAGCTCCTGACCTTGTAATCAGCATCGACGCCAAACACGCTGTGTCGGTTTCCCCACCCTCATCCGCTTTGCCAAAGCCCCAGCTGAAACACCAGCCGGCGACAAGGAAGAGAAGATGGCGCTTACCGGTAAAGCTTCTTGACAAACTCGCTTGCCCCTCCCTTGGCCCCAGCAACATCCTTGCTCGACGTTATCGGTTTGACGTCTTGTTCTTCGCCATCGTCAAGCGTCGGACTATCCATCCTTCGCTTTTTCCCGCCTGCCGGACCAGTCCCGTCGGGGAGAGAAGGATCGACGGGTGGGTACTGATACGAGTCCCCCATGGTCCGAAGGAGGTCCTCGAGCTAGCCGGGAGGTCGAGTGTACGCGTTTGTTGATCTACGGAAAGCTGAATGACGTTCGGCGCGACTGAGATTTGCAACTTCTTCCAGCCTCCAGGCTGTGCTTCGAGGTCAAGTGCGGAGGAGGCCCCGAACCTTCCCGCCTTTTTTTTAGGGGGGGCTTGCGACCAAGACCGCCTTCGCGGGGCCTACCTCCGCAACTTTCGCATTTTTCTTTGTCGCCGTGCCTCGTCTTGAACTTCTACCAGCACAGCAAGATAGGGCGGCATGCACCGATAAGTACTCGCTCTGTCTTCCGGGGCCCTCTTGGAGGCATGATGTTCCTCTCGCCAGCGAGCGTCGAGCCAGCGTGGGGTGATCCAATAATCAACTGCAAATTTACCGACCGGCTTTAGCACTGGAGTGGCGCGCGGCTTGCTCCCTCGTTAGGGCTTTCACTCGCTGTTGCTTCCCGACACTATTACTAGTTACTACCGATCCAGGGAGTACACACTCGTATTTTCCATCGGGAGCGTGCTTGCCAACATCTTCGCACTACGCTCGACTGGTCAGTTCCTCCGGGCGCTTCAGGGCCATGTTGCGTTTCGGCTGGAACGTCCGCGCGCACTGTGTAGGTGCGCACCCGTACCGCCGACCTGAGGACAGAATTTTCATCAGCTCCTTCACTCACATTACTTTCTCACCTTCTCCTACTCCATCTTTGCTAGGACCCCTAGCCAATGGACGCCCAGGCATATGAGCAGAAACCACTGCAGGACCTCGATGTCGCGGACACTGTGGATGGGAAATCTCAATTGAAACCAGACAGCTCCATCGCCCCGTCCGACCATGGGAAGCAGCAGTGGTCTAGGAAGCGTGGAGAAGCCATTGCTTCGTTCTGCTTGTTTGCCGTGCTAGGAATGAATGACTCAGCGACTGGGGCGAACGTGAGCCAAAATCCTTGCAAGGGTCGTGCAATCCAAGGCAACGCTGACCTAATTTTCACTTGTTGTCAGCTACCGGCCATGCAGGCGCATTATGGCCTGTCGTATGTTCAAATATCGAATGTGTTCTTGGCATATGTTGCTGGGTAAGTATTTATATGACTGAAGGAGAGATGAGCTGAAACATTGACAAGTAACTACAGATACTTCTTTTCTTGTTTGTTTTGTGAGATGATATCAAAACGACTGGGTGTCCGTTACGCCCTTGTGGTGCGTTGATTCCAGAATCATCCTAGAGGACTGCCTAAATAACATGGCAGATGTCGCAGGCTGGAGGTGGCGGCATGATGGTCGGGTGCTTGCTCCTCAGTTTCACACCTCCATTTTCTGTCTTTGTGATAGGCCTACTGCTTCAAGGATTTGCGACCGGCCTCTGCGATAGTCTTCTCACGACGCTAGTTTCGCAAGAGAACGACTCAGCGAGCATGTCTTTCGTAAGTCGCCGATATATTGAGCTCGAATGATCAATCTTACCTCTCAAAGGAATCATTGATCTAGCTCTATGCGGCATTCGGAGTGGGCGCAATGGGAAGTCCCCTTATCATTGGGGCCTTCGTCGACTCGACCATCAATTGGAATGTGAGTGACAAAGGCCATTCCCTCCACGGGACTGACAATTTTTTGTTCCAGTATTACTACTTCATCCCTTTGGGTCTAACTTTGGTTTTGACCCCACTCGTGTTCTTCATTTTTTCTACTTGTAGGTTATCCTCCTTGGTAAGTGTCAGCCGGCCCTCGCTTAGAAAAAAACTTCTTGTTTTAGACGAACCGCCAAAAGCAGGGGAAGTCGAGGAATCACATATAATGAATACACACGAGCTCGAAATGGGTGCACCACAAGGCTCAGCGCCGTCCGTCCTAAGGCGCCTCTTCAGTCGGCTGGCTCTTTTGCTGCGTCAGCGAGCAGTCTGGACAGGCTTCCCCTTGATTTTCCTAGCGTACGCCTATCTGACTCCTAAGCATAAAACGTGAGACTGACTTCAGACATCCAAGGTTTGGCGTGACTGACACAATGTCTGGTTGGATGGTATCGTGCGTTCATATCACGGCGTCTGTGGGAAGTTTCCACCGATGTTGACGTTATTCTTGCATACAGGTTCATGATTAGACAGCGAGGATCTCTACCAGCTTCCGCCCGATACCAATTTGCTGGATTCTGGGGAGGTTCGTATCTCCTTCGCGTCTGAGGCTTGTGGGTTCCTGAACTAAAACATCCACACAGCTATCGCAGTTGGTCGAGTTGTGCTGGCCATTCCGAGCAGGAAATTAGGGCAGAGAAACTCCAGTTTCCTCGCCATCTTCTTTTCTACTTGTTGCCTGCTGGTAATTTGGTTCGTTAAACATCCGACGGTCGACGCCTGTGCCTTCACTCTCGTTGGCTTTTTTTTCTCGTGAGTTACCTTCATCTGTGGAACTTGAATCTAGATCTCATCTTTAATCATCCAGACCGTGTACACCCAATGTACTTTCAGTGGTGGGAACGGGAGTCACACCTGCTTTGAAGGGTTCCATCATGGGCTTAACGATATCAGTCGGTTTGATCGGCTCATCATTGGCACCTTATCTCTTCGGTCTAGTTGCCCAAGATGGAGCTTTGGCAAGCCTTCCCGCCGTCGTGGTATGTCCCGGCTTTTTTCAGTCTACTCGGAAGCTTTGTCCACTGAAGCTGAAATCCCAGGTTGGTATGTGTTGTATTTCTGGAGCGTTGTGGTTGCTAGTGCATAAAACCCACCAAAACGAAGGAACCTCGAATAAGGAGAAAAGTTCGATCGTGACCCATGACAACGTGGTTTGATGAAAAGGAAATCCCACACAAAATATCTCTCTTCGTCCCTTCGCTTCGCTTGCCACACGTAATCCAAACACTCCTAATCATTGCTCGCAGAGAGAAAATGTGCGCCTGAGATAAGAAGAGATTCACAGTGAGATCGAATTTTGTCGAAGTGCATGACTTGACGTACCCGAATGTGTCCTGCTCACTGCCTCGGCTGATCACAGCTCGTTCAGCCATTAGTTCCTCCCACACTCCTTTCGCGGTTTCCGAGTCCATAAGACCAGACTCCGATTCAATCTGCACCCAAATTTCATCCGGTAGCTTTGGCAAGGTCGAAGATTGTGAGTTGCGTGGTCGATGGAGCTCGCGCTGTGTACACTCGAGCTGCTGTGGCGAAACGTCGAGCGTTGAAGGTACAGGATGAAGGAGATCGACGAGGAACAGCGCCGAAAGACCATTAAACTTATTAATCATTGAGATGTGCATCTGATGGAAAGTCCACACACCGAGGATCTTGCGATGACCTGGTTTGATGGCGTCCGCGAGGGCGCAGGAAGAGACCCGATCCGGATATATGTCCGGCCAAACCACTAACCATAACAGAGCGAGTCAAGCATGAGTTCTCTAGATTCTGTTGGAAAACAAATTACGCACGGCACTTTTGCTCATCCGTGCTCACGGAATTGCGAGACTGCAGGCAAGGGCCTGAAATGGCATTCGCTGAAGACATAAACACAACGAGCTTTGTCAGCAGTGGAGTCGAAGGGGCTTTCAGACACTCACTGCACTGCCCTCCGCCTACATTCTCCTGTAAAAAGTAATAGATCCCGGAGGCAACAATTCGCTCGTTCTGCATTCCCCACAAGTGCCAGCTTCCACTTTTGTACTCTGCTTATTCTGGAATCAACTAAATACTCGCCATCTTCTTGATGATTCAGCTTGGGCGACGTCTGGGAAGTGTGTACGACGTTGAGTTGGTGGAACTTTAGAGCCCCAAGCAGGCACGTCAAAAGGGCCGCGATAGAGTCAAGCTGGACGGGCTTCGGGTGGTGCAAAGCGGTAGAAAGGGTAGCTCATCCTGTGGCAGATGTGGGGAAGAGTAGGATCGTACACGGCCTTTTGGAGATCAGGCGCACAGACAAGTTCCTAGAGAGAACAGGGACCAAATACAATGCAAAATGAGTGCTGGAACCAGAATAAGTCAACAATGATAGAGTGCTCGTTACAGAAAGCAAAGCTTCTGAACTCACCATATTCTATCCACCACCTACTCATCCCTTGTTCGCTCTGCCCTTCGTCGCACTATTTCCCTTCAAGAACGAAGCCTTGACCTTCTTTCCACCAGTAGCCCTTGCTTTCTTATCCTCTCTTGTCATTTTAGGCCTGTACGCGGGCTTGTTCCTCACTCGCTTCTTGTGCTTTTCTCCCGTTCCGCCCGAATTCACCTTTTTCTTGGCTCCCTCTGCTTCTGGACTAGCGGAATCGCGGCGGTGGTCGTCCACTGGAGAATTTGATCGAGAAAGAGTGAACTCTTCAATCACGACTGTCGTTACGAGCTCGGCGTTTTCGTAGGCGGCGGTTGTGTTTGTAGGACCGGCGACCGGTGGTCGTTCAGTATCGGAACCATCCTCTTCGTCCTCGTCATCAGAATCTGGTTCTGGCGTTCCAGCATCTACATGGAGCAACATGTGAGCAAAAAGTCTGAAAGCTAGATGTAATGAAGCAGAACGTACCTCCATAAAGCTCCTTCGCATTCCGCACGTTGAGTGCCGCCCGTTCTTTTCGCTCATCACGCACCTGGACGGGTTTGAAGAAGTCAGCACGTAGTCCGATATGCCTTTGGTAATTTCGGAGGTTGGCACTGTAGTCAATGAAGGCGGCTCGCCTCTCCACCGCTAGTGGCGTAGGGCTGGCCGAATTCGTCTCGACGTTCCTAGCTATCCATCTTGCTCTTAAGAAGCCTTCCCGAAGCTTCAGCATCGGACAGCTCTGCGGAGATTGCATCTCAAGGATGAGCATCGCAACCTGCATTATGCATGTTGACGAAGTTGCGCCGCCGCCGCGCGCTGTACGGCGCTTGTGATCGCAGTCGAGACGCATCCAAGGTGGGTCAATGTGCAGAAGCATCTGACGCGGCCCCGTAGACAAAGAGGTACGGGAGACAACCGTTGCTGCCTGGCTCGGTCACGCATGTCCAGAATCTGCCACCCTTGCCTTCCCAGTCACGCACCCATGGAATCGACAACCATATAAGAAATGCAGACTCACAGTTTTCCTGTTCTCCCTAGCTTCCTCCTTCTCCCTCCCAATCGCCTTGGTCCGAACAGCGAGCTCTCGCGCCTTTTTGCGCTTACTGAAGCCAGTGAGATATTCTCTGCAAAACAAAGATGCCAAGATCAATACAAGAAGGTAGATAATAATCAGCAAAAGTCTCCAGAGATTGGGATGATCAATGTTGTGCGTACTTTCGCGCGTCTTCGTCAAAGACAACCTCCTTGAGCTTTCTGATCTTGGGCGGTCGTGCTGCCTTCTTTTTCCGGTCGTCTTTCCGACTTCCACGAGCTCCTCCTTGCGCTGGCATCTTGTGGGTTGAGTGTTTGAGTGCGGCTTTGCAGGGCTTGATCGTTTCACAACTTCGGAATCCGTTGTGGACCGAGCTTTTTTCAAATCTTCAGTCCGACGTTTGACGCCGTCGGGCTCTCTCCAAGGCACTCAATCATGGTACGGCCTTACAAAAAAGTTATGTGGTTGGAAGAGTGATCTAACCTAAACACGGGTCGAACAGGGACGCCAACAACGAACCAAGCAAGCCGACCCAGCACCTCTCATCGGCTCCTCCGAGCATCCTCAAGCTGGTGTCAAAGTCGGAAAGCGCAAGGCAGGACTCGAGGCTAAAGCTCTCCGAGAAGGTACTGTCTACACGCCCCCACCCCGTCTTCAGGGCGGCAAGAGCAAGAAAACCGGTTTCCTCAGCGGCAGGAGTCAGTCTGCGCCTGGCCAAGGTGGAAGCGGAGCGCCCGGCAAGTCGAATAAGGGCAAGGGAGCGCAAACTACGAAGCCCAAGAGGGCACCGAGGAAGAGTCTCAATGGCGTTGGCGAGGATGAGGACGATATGGATGGCCTCAAGGACGAGGAGGACGTGAGCGAGGATGATGAGGCGTTCCAGGTCGCGGAGGCAAAGAGTTTGGAGACTGCTAGGGCGTTAGTATTTTGTTTCATAGCTTTAAGGTCATTTAGGAGTGTAGCTAAAGCGTGATTCGGCTCTGCAGATCCCTTTTCAACGAGGAGGACATGAACGAGCCAGAGTCAGAAGAAGAAGAGGCATCAGAGGACGATGACGAGTTCGATGAGGACCGAGGATCCGACGATGATGAGGACGAGGACGACGAGTTTGACTTCGGTTCCGAGGTAGAGGGTGGAGAGGGCGACGCCAGTGGTGTCACATTGGAAGACTTTGAGATGACTGCCGCGGAGTACGTTCGCTATAAAACGCCCGAAAAACCGAGCAAGGCTAATTCATTTTTTATCAATAGAGCCGAGCAAATGCCAGCATCTGGAAAGCGAGCAAACAAAAAGCTCAACCGAGTCTACAACTCCGACGACGAAGCGGAGACTGCAGATGCCCCACCAAGCCGTTCCGCGAAGGCGAAGCGATCAGCTCCCGAACGCATTGAGGGCCAGGAGGAGGATGCTACTCTCTCGGAGCTTGAGGAGGACTCGGAGGACGAGGTTGAGGAGGGACCTTTGGATGACCTCCGGGCTGTCGAGAGGAGAATGCGAAACAGTGCGAGGGTCCTAGCAAACTGGAAGGAACTCGGTGCTTCCGTTGGAAAGTGAGTTGGGCCAAGTGGGGCTCAAAGGTGAATCGCTGACGCTTCATTTTAGGTCTCGTTCTGACCTTGTCGAGCAGCTCGTTGGCGATGTCTGCCAATATCACGGCTACTCCCCTTACCTTGCTGAGAAGCTTTTCGATCTCTTTGGAGTCGATGAGGTACGCTCAACTTTCCTTGTATGATTCGTCTCATAGCTAAGCATGACTTGCTGCAATAGGCTCTTCAATTCTTCAACACCTCCGACACTCCTCGACCCCTCACCCTGCGTGTCAACACTCTCAAGACCCGCCGACGTGATCTTGCACAGGCTCTTATTAACCGAGGAGTCAACCTCGAGCCCCTCGAGGGTGGATGGAGCAAAGTCGGTCTGCAGGTCTTCTCTGGTGGAGGAGTACCCGTCGGTGCGCTAGACTTTCTGCAGGCCATTGCTCAGCATTGCTGACACCTTTTTGATATTTCTCTCAGGTGCCACACCGGAGTACCTTGCTGGTCACTACATTCTTCAGTCCGCCTCCTCTTTCCTCCCCGTTATCGCCCTTTCCCCTCAACCACATGAGCGTGTTCTCGACATGTCCGCCGCACCTGGTGGAAAGACGACCTACATGAGTGCTCTCATGGGAAACACTGGAGAAGTCTGGGCCAACGATTCGTCTAGAGGACGTATCAAGGGTCTCGGTGGAAATGTCGCTCGTCTCGGGTGCAAGAACGTCATCATCACCAACGTTGACGGGCGAGAGTTCCCCAAAATTATCGGTGGATTCGACAGGGTCTTGTTGGACGCACCCTGCAGTGGAACTGGTGTCATTAGCAAGGATCAAAGTGTCAAAGTCAACAAGGTTCGCCAACTTTTTTTTGGCCCATTGCTTTGAATTGAAACTAACAAAATGTACTCAGACCGAGCGCGACTTCACCTTGCTCTCCCACCTCCAAAAGCAGCTCGTCTTGTGCGCTATCGACTCCGTGACCCCCAACTCAACAACCGGCGGTGGATTCGTCGTTTACTCAACTTGCTCAGTCACCACAGAGGAGAACGAGGCGGTCGTCACCTACGCTCTTCGCAAGCGCCCTCATGTTAAGCTCGTCGAGACCGGCCTCGCTTTCGGCAAGGAGGGATTCCAAAGATTCCGCGGAAAGGAGTTCGGCAAGAACATGCATCTTACGAGGAGGTTCTATCCCCACGTACACAACATGGATGGATTCTTCGTGGCCAAGTTCAAGGTATGTCATGATTGATTTCGCACCAATTTTGAGGACTCAGCTGATGCTGACATTATGCATTCCAGGTCGGCAAGCCAGAGAAGGCAGCGAAGGAGGACGAGTCGCTTCCTCAAGCCTACACACCACTAGTTGAGGGTGACTCTGAGAACGAAGGCTCGGACGGCGAAGACGCCAAGGCTGCTTTCGACGATGAGGAGGATGCTCAGCTCATCGCGGCCACCAAGAAGCGCCAGCTCAAGGCGGCTGGAGTGAACATCAAGGCTACCAAGGCTGCTGTTGCTTCTAAGGGTACTCCCGAGGAGCCACCGAAGAAGAAGAAGAAGTCGTCAGCGTGAGGCCAGATGGGAGGGGAGCTAGATTTGTTTGTAATTGGTTCTTGCACACCGAACTGGAGTTTAATGAGACCCACATAGAGTTTGCATGTCGATTGGGAACTCTTGGAGGCCTCGTTAGCACTTTGCTCCAGACTCGTGTGTGATGCGAAGCCAATGCATTGTTGCACGTGCCAGACGCCACGAAACTCCGAAGTGAAAACATGGGGGCGTTGGAGGTCCGAGGTTTCTGGAGGAGAGTAGCAAAAAAACTTCGTTGGGGGCGATGACTCAAGACTATACCATCCCTATCTGTCTTTCTTCCCTATTTCACCGACGTTTGCGTCACTTGTCTCTCGAAGTACTCACGTATATCAGCGAGATCGTGCGAGCGTGACGGCTTACGGCCTGCCGGTGGGCCCAGAGCCGACATCTTTACCCACCTCGACTTTGGCGCAGCCCTGACCATTCCTACGTCGCCCACTTGATCAACTCAACAAACAACTAGCTTACACGATCACCTGCGACCGTGAGCGACGGCTGGCGGCTGATTAGCGGACGTCCCTCAGCGGGTCAGCATCCCAACCTCCTCTCGACCTCAACGCCACCCACGCGCCATGCACCCCTCGGCTCTCTGTCAGGTCGGATCCTCGTCGAATACGCGACCTGACCTCCCTCCACTCATTCTGAAGCCGCGAGAGGGCGAATATGGATACGGCTATGCTTACTCGGGCGCTCCCAGCCTTGCGCAGTCGCTGGTACTCTCGCGCCTCGCGACCGCTCAAACACTGTCCGTTTCTTCTCTATTTTACACTTTCCATGGGGATTGGGGGGCTGGGGCTGGGGATATACAGTGGGACCCCGCACTGACAGTGAGGATGAACATCGCAGGCTACCCGCACAGCTCGCACGGCTCATCACGGCACTGTCCCTCGCCTCGAGGCTTAGCGTCAGGGTCTCTGCACTCTTCATTGAGGCGATTCTCGAGTCGGCAAAGTACACCACCATGACTGGGCTCGGCATCACGAGGAGAGCTCTCATCGCCGCTGTCGGCTCGGCGCGCGCTCTTACTATGATCAATGACAAGTTGGACTGGTCTGGAAGGGACGCCGAGGGAAACAAGTCTGGGTGAGTCGTAGACCTTCGGCAAGGCCTTTGAGGTGTCACTGATGCTCTCGAGAAATGTAGTGACGCGTACCTCAAAGTTTTGGATCAGTATACCAACCTTGGTATTTACATGGCAAGGGATGACCTTGACTCGCATTTTCCAGGGAGCTAACGTATTTCCATTTCGTTTTGTCCGGTATCAGATTCATCACACATTCACCCTCGCCGAACTCTTCGCCATGAGCGGCTTTTATCTCACCATCGCCACTCTCAAAACGGGGTTCGAAGCCGCAGAGGAGAGCGTTCGGATGTTTGAAAGCATTCTCGGCTCGAACGAAACTTCAAAGGCACTTGCCTCAATCATCACTCTCGTCCGAGGCGAGCTCACGCAGGATCCCCGCTTTACACCCACCGAGCGAGGCGCCATTGCTAGCCTCACCGCGCTTACGAAGGCGCTCACGGCGTATGTTTGCCTCCAAACCGCGACGCACAAGCGCACCCTGAAGGAAATGAGGTTGAAAGTCGTCTACGATTGCACGATCGTGTTGGAGGACGTTTCAAGCCCGAGAGACTTTTCGCTGGCGGACTATGGAAGGCGGTTGGACGAAGGGTTTGGCGAGCGCGACGCGACTTCGACCCTTGGGAGGCCACGGGAGAGGACGCCATCTATGGCAGTGGACGCAATTATGACCGATGTTCGTTCAGAATATGAAGCGAACGGAGGAAGGATCCCCAGAACTCGCCAGAATTCGATAGACGAGGAGGCGGAGATTGTCACTGAGCTCGAAACACTTTGTGGGTCAGAGGATGGGGACGATGAAGGTCACGACGAAGACGAAGAACTCCCAGAGTCGGTTCGAGCGGCCCTTCGAGAGGTGGGAGTCGACGGACCGAGTGCCACAAACCGTGTCGTCCGCGCCCCCGAATCAGATTACGACTATGAGATCGAGACTGAGGAAACGACGACCAAGACTACCACCATCATTCGAGCTCTAACCTCTTCCGAGCCCGATTCAGCACCCCGCACCATCTCCCGCAAAACAAAACTACGCCCGGAATCTCAAATCCGCGAACTTGAGCCGGGGGAGGAGACAGTTGAAGACGGGTCCGAGGACGAATGGGTCGAGCTCTCAACCGTCATTGCCAACGACGGGTCCTTAAATGAGGAGGACATGTTTTCTAGCTTGAGTGAGCTACCATCGTCGCAGAACGGTTCGAGGCCAGTCGCAGTCCTATCGCGTCACGACACTATCGAGCATCCGGCTGAGAGCAAGGAGAGGTTTCACGTGAGCCGAGCTTTCTACTTCATAATATACCGCCAAGACAAGAACAGGCACAAAGCTGACTTTCAATCGGTCATAGTTTGTGATCGAGAAGTTGACGAAGACGCTCACGCAACGGAAACGCACAATTCGGCGAGTCGACCTCCCCAGTCGGAGTAACTCGCCCGCTGCCGGCTTTCGTGCTGGAAAGGCTCGCAAGCGAGAATCTAGATCGTCGCACTTGCAAGAATATCGGCCAGATTCGGACGATGGCGACGATACCGCCAGAGAAGAGCTCAATGACCCGTCGCGCTCACCAAAGTCTAAGAATGCTGGCACGAACATCATCCGTGCGTTTGGCACATTTGGAAGGGCTATAAAGCGGACTGCGTCGGGTGAGAACACTCCGCTCGGTCGAATGAGCCGCGCCAGCTCTTCAGGATCCATCGACACTATCACGCCGCCTGCGACACCCCAGAAAACTCCATCCTCACCTTCGATATCCCCAGACCTATCTCCCCCTTCAATTTCGACTATTCCATCCACTCCTCCCAAGGTTTCTAACCCCCTCAAACCGACTACTCCCTCCGTTCCCGCCACGCCACCGACGTTTGCGGCAGGTCCGCCGTTGGACAGACAACGCAACTTGGGTCCGCCACCAGCTTCGCCGCTGAGATCTACAAAGCCTCCGATCGCAAATAGGCCGGCAAGGATGCGCCGTGCAACTTCGAACGAATCGATGCGTTCCGTCACTACTACCGTGACGCATGTCACGGAAGGGCCGGAAGTTGAAGAGTCGGAACCAAAGGCGTCAAACTTTCCAAGGGAGCATCTCGTCAGTCTGATAGGTAACAGAGTGGACGCTCCTATCACAAACTGACGAACCCATCATTCTCAGGTCAAGAATCTTCTGACTTTCATGAGGTACTCTTCCGCGGCGTACGGTCAGACATTCTTGAGAATCTTGGGAATGGGGAAGGGCGACGTGAGCAGACCTTCCAGACGAACAACGCATTCAATACTCATATCTTCGCGCTAAACAGTTCAACTTTCCGCATACTGAAACTCGTACGACCTTGCCCACAATCCAGACAGAATCAGAGACCTGCGAAGCTGACTTTCCTTCCTGCAGACGCCAATAACCATGCCTTCGCCCATCATGTCGGAATCAAAGTCGACGACGTACTCCTATCGTCATATTCTGACACTCCACCATTTCTTGGCGACACGAAGATCAGCCCTCTCGTCAACTTCATCGCCGTCGACCACAAAATGAAGGCGATTGTCTTGAGCTGCCGCGGCTCTCTCGGACTTAGCGATCTGCTTGTGGACCTCACTTGCTCGTACGAGCCGGTTCCCTTGAGATATGGAGACCCGGGAGCCGCTTATTATGCCCATTCGGGCATGTATTGCTCAGCTACAACGATGCAGCGTGGTACGGTCCATGAAACGATCAGGCTGGCCCTGGAGCGCTATCCAAACTATGGTCTCGTCCTCTGTGGCCATAGGTGAGTATTCACTTTATGAACCCGGTACGTTTTGATTGTTGACGCCGTGCCCAATCCATAGTTTAGGTGGTGGCGTCGCAGCACTACTCGCCATTCTTTGGTCTATCCCGTCGAGCGCCTACAATCGAGAAATGGGCTTTCGCCGCAACCGGTGGTCCACCATCACGACTCCGACTCCCATGACTGCTTTTGTCACGGGCTTCGACTCAGGGTTCCCAGCCGGCAGGCCTATTATATGTTACAGCTACGGCCCTCCATGTACCACATCCCCTGACCTCATGCGCTACTGTCACGGCCTTGTCATCTCGACCATCCACAATTTCGATATAGTTCCCACACTTTCACTTGGCGTTGTTCGAGACCTCAAGAGCACCGCGATGGCGATGTACACGGACTCTGGGACGGTCGAGGAGATTGTCGGGCGAGTGATTGGGCTGTATCAGCGCCGCTTCATGGGGAAGGCTGGAAAAGCCAAGAAAGAACGGACGGATTCGGATGACATGGATCCGAAAGCTCCATTGACACAGATGCCGGACGAAGCGCTCGAAGTTCCACTTTCGCAAGGAGAACTCGACGCCGGGAGAGGCAACAATCGCGCCTTGGACCCCAAGTATCGTGATCCTTCGCTTCTTGGGCCCGATGTGTCGGAAGATACAGACCTTAACGATTGGATGTGGTCTCTGGTGAAGACGGTGCGGGCTGGGCACGATGCTGAGAAGCTATATCCGCCAGGTGAGTTCATTCTTTCCTCGGTATCTTCAGTCGCTGTATTTCAAACTGGGGCGTACTAAACATTTATGTTGCTTCAGGTGTGGTTTATATCATTGAGAGCTGGACAGTGTTTGTCTTTTGCGAGTCCGAGTCGGCGGACTGGAGGAAGCCATCAAGGCAGACTCGACGCGAAGGCCGCCGAGTCATCTTGAGACATGTCGAGGACGTTGAGGCGCGATTTTCGGAGCCAATATTTGGCCGAACTAGTAAGCGATCTCTCCCACATGAGATTTGCAGCCATTGTCTGACTCGCAACCCGTAGTGATGTCGGATCACTCCCCGAGCGCTTACGAAGAGCAATTGGAGAATCTGGCTCTCGCTATGGCCTGATAGAAGTTTCATCGACACCATCTTCACCTGCCCGTCAAACCTTTCTTTTGTGTTCGCTGGCTTGTCACCAGTATATCCCTTCGTCTTTTGTTTGTTTCCTCGCACTACTTGTTGTCTTCTTTCTCCTCGCAGCCTCTTTGTTGAAACACTTTTATTCTTTCCTCCCGACGGAAAGAGTCCTACGAGCATTTTTATCAGGAAGACGTTGGTGCTTCGCGACCCTCGGCTTCGCAACGCTTCGCCGCCTTCACCCGAGCCGATTCAGCCAAGAGTCAGCGTTCGGCCAATTTACCAACACGTTTCGTTCCCTCCTTCGCTCTACGCTTTATCGTCAACAGATTCTCGTCGGCGCTTCATACACCACCGGCCGACACCTACCAATCTCTTCATCAAGCTCCAAGAAGAAGATGTCCCCGTTGAGAGTAGCTTTAGTGACAGGTGCTGCCGCTGGTGAGCTGGAGCCGGATTCGCGATCCAAAAGCGTACTTCGAAGCTTTCCAAGCCCATACTGACAAGAAATAACTAGGTATCGGTCGCGCGACGGCGCTGCGACTTGCGAAGCGAGGCTATCAGGTGGTCGTTGCGGATCTCAACACTGAAAGGGGAACCTCGACGGCATCGGAGATCAATGCTCAAGCTTCGGGCGGTAAGGCAGCTTTCTTCAAGCTTGTGAGTTACTCCCAAAAAAAAATTGCGAACGGCGTTGACGACATTGGTTGATATTTCTCAACATTTGGACAGGATGTTTCCTCTGAGGCCAGTTGGAAAGATGCTGTCTCTTACACAGTCCAAAAGTTTGGTGGTTTGTCAACCCTGGTCAATAATGGTGAGCAAAGCAAGAGAAAAAGCGACATCTGATAAGATTACACAAAGACATTGGTGTCATACAGCTGGCATCGGCGGACCCGTCGTTCAGATTGAGAACCAGGACCTGGAAGACTGGAACAAGCTTCAATCAATCAACACGGTCGGAACAATGCTAGGGATGAAGACGGCTTCTGCCGCACTTCACGAGGCGGGCGTCGGGGCGTCCGTCGTAAACGTCGGCAGTGTTTATGCGCTCTTCGGGGCAGTTGGGCAGGTGCCCGCATACCATGGTTCGTGGAGACTACATCTTTGCTTAATACCTACCTTGCTCACCAAAGGGCACTCCGCAGCATCAAAGGGAGCTATTTCCGCACTGTAAGTTGCCTGGCATCCCTTACGTGAACGCGGTGATATCTGAAGTTCCAATGATGTCCTCGATATAAGCACCAAAAACGTCGCAGTGGCCTGGGCGTCCTCCGGAATCAGGGTCCGCAATTTTTCTTTGCGCAAGTTTCTGCTGGGGAATACTCAGCTGGTGCGATTCAGGTGAACGCAGTCCTACCAGGCTGGGTGCAAGTGGGTCGGACCGAAATCATGGAAGAGAGGAACAACGGCTAACATCTTGATCCAAAAGACCGACTTGGTCGGAGACGAGGGACTCGCTGCGTTACTTCCACTCGTTCCCCTAGGCCGGGTGAGTCCATGAGACCAGTTCCACGTACGAAAGCGACACTTACTTCATGATGAGAGCAGCACGCCACTTCCGACGAGATCGCAAAAGCCATCGAGTTTTTGGCGACGGAGGACTCTAGCTTTTGCACGGGAACAGAGCTGCTCATTGATGGTGGCGTCAGGGCAAAGTGAAGCCAATATCGAGAGTGGTTTTACTTCCCGCGGTGTCGAGCCTCGAGAGGCGTCATTGATTGACTTGGGAAGGAGTATTATAAACAACGAAGTAGTGGAGTGCACGCTATAAGTACTAAACGATCAATTAAACGGACACCTACACAGGAAACCGCACATCCCTAAACATTATCCAGCCGAGCACCCTTCGTATCCCTCGACCAAGCGACTGAAGGCTCAGAAAGCTCCACTGCAATCTCCTCCGCCACATGAATCGATACGCCGTGGTGTGGACCGGGTTGTGTGCTGAAGATGCCAGCGGTGCCGCGCGTCCGCGATTTGTGGTCGTCTGAACTGCTGAGCATACCGGCAGCTCGCACAACCGTGTCACGCGAGTTGAGAGTAGTGAAGAGTGAAAAGCTGTAAAGCGCGGGCATTGGTTCAAAGAAAGCTGGGGTGACCTGCCGGTGGCGTGCGGTGTTAGTGGCAAATTTTCATGTGGAGGGCAAAATCTCACGTCGATGAACTTCACTGAAGCCGGTGATTTTTTCGTAGGGAGTTTATATCAGCTCATAGCATCTGGCAACAGTATCAATTACTTACCGTCACCAGACGGTAGAGCTACTGAGACGATCGCACCTGCGACGGCTACAATCGCAGTGTACGCTGCGGTTCGGAGACCAATCCTGCCGAGGTGTTTCAAAATCGAATCGGTCTTAGAAGAGAACTCTGAGACTCTTGAGTTGAGGTTGTGGTATAAAGCGATAGAAATGAGTACATCTGCGAGCGCCGAACTCCAAAGCCAGATCTGTTTCGGCCGTGTTGGTCAGTCTGTGAACATGTGGAGCATGACTTTCATCTTACCGCGGTTGCTGTATTGTATGAGATCCTGGTAGGAACATCTCCGTAGATCTGAAAAGCTAAGCCTGTCAAGAGTTGCGTCGCCGGCAAAGGGTGTTGTCCCTACCATGATGCCGACAAAGGAGACGAGAATTGCTCCCACGAGCCCGGAAGTTATTACGCTTGCCATAACGAATAAGAAGATTCGCTGTTGCCCGCGGTTTTGGAAGAGCTAGACATCCTTGCGGTCAACTTTGGCGGGCTCGTTGCGTGGAGCCGAAAGACTCACACCCGACGCTCGAAAACTGAGAAAGGCTTGCACAATGCACTGAACCATTGCTGCGACGAGAGGCTGAACATCAAAGGCGTAGCTTCCCCCGACAATCGAATTTGTGTCACGCTTTTGGCTGACTATGTGCCGAGGTCATCTTGTCAAACTTTTTTCGTACGACAAAACTTGACAATTGAAAGACTCGCCAGCAAGCCTGAAGAGCTCTTCCAGATTCAATCCTTCGTAGACAATATTGAAAACCATCACAGTCCATAGCATTGCCGTAATTTTTGCGCCATCTTTCTTTGAGCGCCCGGGGACAGAATAGTACGTTGTGAATGCGTTGACGAACATTCCGAATACAAAAAGCTGAACAACAAATCCTGCAAAGACCGGTGCTTGAGCATTTTATATCAGCACTCAAGTACTCAAGTTGCGCAAAGTTCGGGGAGAGCCTCACCAATAAGCGCTGTGGCAACATCCTGCCGAGCTTGAGGAATCGAGGGATAGGTGTCGTAGTCAGTCATCGAGGTTCTCTCGCGTAGTTGAGCCCTTTTTGTGAAAGAGCTTGCTGAAAGAGGAAGGAGGACGAGATCAGTTTTTGGAACAAGATGTCAAAAGTAATCGCTGCCTTCGCGGGCCGCCTCGCACTCTCTCAGCCGGACGGTAATGAAAGGACGGGTAAGGTCCTTGCACTTCCATTACTACTGTTATGGATCCAAGCAGGCGGTAAGGTAACTGAGCGAGCTCCCTGTGCTGTTCAGATGAGTCAAATCAATTAAAACCACGCGATAAGATAAGACGCACAGGCTTCTTTCCACGCCGCGCCATCGTGCTCCGGCTACTCCTCTGATTGCCTCCATATTTTTATCGGCCTCGTGAGCTCTGTCGCCTTTGTGTAGGGGACCCACAAGATAAGCCGGAACCGGTCTTAAGCCTTCGCAGTTGGCTGAAATCACAGCCGTCGCCACCGGTACCGAGCGACTTGTGCACTGAAGTCGACTAGAGATGCCCACGGTATGGCCATTTCAGCCGCCGTTACTGCCATTGTCAGACGATTAACTGATCGGGGCTGTCTTCCATCTTGTCGGCACGACAAAAGACGGCCTCAGCTGTTTGCCGCGGAAGCCCCTCTTGCTTCGCGACGACAATCCTCTGCATGCACAAACACCATAACGTCTTCACACTAGTGGTTCGAGAAGAGTTTCGACAGTCTTTTTCCGATCTCGTATTCAAAGAACTCCATTGATTGACGTTTACACGCTTGAACTCAATCAATGAAACTCCCTCCTCCCCCACGAAATTCCACCACTCTTCTCCCTCTCTCTCCCGTCTCCTCCCAATCCAACACTCTTCTCCCTTCCACCTCTCGAGGAATCTCGTCCGTTCCCACTAGGGCTACCATCTTCAATTCCTCCTTCGCCGGAACGAGTGTAGCCTCGTCGAGGAGTACTGTTGTTGTTACCGTGGTTGTTGTTGGGGGAATTG
>JASZXU010000531.1:0-18874 GCA_035521515.1 Phenoliferia sp. Uapishka_3 | reverse complement strand
TGCACATTTCCACATCTCATCAGTCAGCTTCTCGAACAGTTCCATTACCCTCACTCCCAGCAGCAGCACCAACGCCAACACCCACCCCAACTTCCTCCCGCCTCGCAGAAGTCGGCGGTTCATCACAAAGTGGTGCATCTCCAGTTCCTACCAACACTTCCTTACCGTGGACTTCAGCAGATTGGAGGAGGTTGGAGATTGCTGTGGTGGATGAGACTAGAGCTGCGAGTAGGGAAGGAAGAAAAGTTGTCATTGAGGATGTTTTGGAAGAGTTTTTGGATGGGGAGGGGCTCGAGAGAGGGGATTTGAAAGAGGCTTGGGAGTGGTTAGTACTTTTTTTCTTTCTTCTATTCCTTTTTTGTTTGTGAGAGATGGGGAGAGGCAGAGAAGCTGACTGATGAGATGTGGAAATGTGCAGGGATAAACTCGTGGTGAGAGTCAAGGCGCTGCAAGAACGTCGTGCGAAAGATGCGATGAGGAGATCGGCTTCGAGATCGGCTTCGGCGGCAAAATCAGCGGCACCACTTCCGCCTTCTTTGGATGAGGAGTTGAGGAAAGTTGCGAAGAGCTCGAATGCTCCGTTGAGCTTCATTCCTCACAGTCAAAGGACGAATTCACTCCTCAGTCAAGTGGAGTTTTTTCAAGAGGAGAGCGAGGATGAAGAGGAAGAGGGGGAGCGGACTGGAGGGCAGGAGGAGGATCGTAGGAGGAGGTCTGAAGAGGCGGAAGGCGACGAGGACTCTGGCTCCGAACGAGACGAGATGGAGGATACTTTCTATCAGCGACCGCGTAACGCCCAGCCCGCTTCCGACGAACAAGAGGAGGAGACTCAAGCAGAAGCCAGCGACGATTCAGAATGCTACGTCGTTCATCCACCCCCAGCTCTCGCCAACGCCCGCTTCGCCCATCTCTATGACGACCCTATCGCGAAACCGCCTCTCCCAGCCAATCACTGGAATCCCGCTCTCGTAAAACGAGAGCCTTCGGAAGAATATGAAGCTTCTGGAGAGGACTTCAATACGTCTCAACTTGATCGCTCGGCGTCTGCTACGCCAGAAGCTTCAGAAACGACCAGCCAAGCTCCTTCTTCGGCGAGAAAAATGCTGAACTTCATCGGTGGTTTCATTCGTCGATCGGTCTCTCCTGCTGCTCCTTCTCCCTCTCCCGAGCCGGAGCCGGGGCCAGATATGACTCAAATCCAACGACCGGGAACGAGGTTCTTAGCGACGCCGACTTTTGCGAGTACTTCGAGACCTTTCCCACCTCGCCCACACGCTACCGATCGTTCCATCCGTCCTCTTCCTTCAACTTCGACTCCCGGTGGTCCAACACCAGGTACGACGCGCAGTAGAAGAAGAAGTAGTGGCGAAGGAAAAGTTTGGGATAAAATCAATGCGTTGGAAGATGCGGAGAGTTCTCGAGAGGAGGATGCGAGGATTGTGGAGATGCTGCAGAGTGGGGTGAAGAGGAATGCGAGTCAGGCGGATTTATCGATGGATTCTCAAGCGGGGAAGAGGAGTGAGAGGTTTGTGGTTTATGGGACCCCGGTTAGGATGATCCCGAGTGGGACGAGGTCGGGGGATGGACCGATTGCGGGGGGCAGTACGAGGACCGTCGGGAGGTCGGGGAGGAAGTGAGGGAGGGCGTTGGGGGATCTTATTGGGTTGTAGAGAGTTGGAAGTTTAATATATTGTGATTCTTTCTTGGGACTTTGGGCTCGAGAGCTTTGATAGTGATTCCAGATCTTGGGGATAAACCTTTACAGAAGGCTTTGGTAATTCGCTTTTGAGGTTGTTGAAGCACGGCAGGAGTGCTCTTGAAAGGGACGACTATAGACTCTTGATCGCCTGGCGGCCTTTGGTTAGTCATAAGAAACGCAGCTGGGAATGAAGAAACTTGAACTTGAACTCTTCACGAGTCACGAGGCCCAGCGCTGCGAGTTTGGAGCAGAGCTCCCGAAACGCAAGACCGAGACCAAACTCGCGTACTAATTCTAACCTCTGAATCTCTTCTGGCGAAGGAGATTTCATCCTTTGCAATCCCTTTCCTCTAGATTGAGAGTGAAAGCAAATGTTGCACGTGACTTTTTACCCCCTGACCGATTCTCGGAGGAGGATTATCGGGAGGATCACGATCGCATCTTTGCCACTCGCGCACACATCCTTTTGAGTCGCACATCTCAGCAAGACCTTCACATCTCTTCACCAAACCTACGCAGAACCCAACTCACATTCGGCCCGACCACAACAACTCCCGAAATGACTGCACCACTCCAGAGCAAGAAGCGAATCGCCGTCATCGGTGCTGGAGCTTCTGGCATGAGCGCGGCCTATGCTCTCTCACTATCGCCTGAGAAGTTTGACGTGGTCGTCATCGAGCGGAGTGCTTATGCTGGAGGAATGGCCACGAGTACGGACATTGATGAGGAGAAGTACGGCGCTTCGTACATCAACGATGGAGTTCAAGGTATGTATCCTCTTCTATGATCGTATAACAAAAGGAAGGAACTGATTACATAGCAATTCGGGACCGAAAGGTGCCTCGCCAGTCTTTGCCAACACCTTCACAATGTTTGAGACGCTCGGCTTCTTCAGCACGGAGATCGGGATGCAGTGCTCCTTTGGCTCCGGATCAGACTTCTGGTCGAACGTTTTCCCTTCCCAAGTAATCGACGAGTGCGTTTTGCTTCGGCCCTCTTTTGGTGTGCGCCACGAAGCTCGAAGCCCGGCGCTGATAACTTTCGCATCATTCAGGTTCCGACCCGACATTGAGCGATTTGGAAAAGTCCTCAACATCATCAAGACATTCGGTATGCGACTTTCTTTTCCAAGGCCGTCCTGATCGAATTACTGACTTCAAGCTGCAGAGCCTGTATTCGCCTTGATTAGCGTGCAGGCCATGCTCAACCTATTTAGGTTCCAGCCTCGCTTCGGAGAGGTCATCGTCTTCCCTTTGGTGGCTCTCTTCTTCGTAAGCAATCCTACCGCAAGGGAATCTATACACGATCACTGATATTTTGAGAACGCAGGGAACTGGAAATCAGACTCCCTTCATCTCTTCCGCGATCCTTGAGCGTGTCTTCAAGGACCCCTCGATGCGACTCGTAAGACATCCTAATCCTTCAAACCAAACCTCTCACGCAAGCTCTGACCTTCACCTTTCTGCGAAATCAAAGTTTGAATACTCATCGACCAGCTTCCTCGCCTCAATCCCTTCCATGCGAGCCTTCCCGCGTCTCTCCCTCGTCTACTCAACTTGGGCTAAGCTTGTCGAATCGACCGGAAACGTCAAGATGTCGCTCGCACACGAAGTGTTGTCTGTCAAGAGAAGGAAGAACGGCGTTACTATTAATTATCGACCAGTGGAGGGCACTGATCTTGGGCAGCAAGTTGTTGGGCCGGGAGAGGAGATGAGCGAGGAGTTTGATGAGATTATCATGGCTACGGATGCTGGAGCAGCCTTGAAGATTTTGGGCAAGGACGTTTCGTGGATGGAGAAGAAGGTCCTTGGGAACGTCAAGGTGTGTCAAATTTTCTAGTCTAATTGCGTAGACTACCTTACTGATCATTGCGTGTTCGCACACAGTACCTATGGGACGTCACGATTACGCACACCGATCTTGCCTATATGAAGGAGCACTATGTCACGGAGCACTCTGAGAAGCTCAATTCCGAGAAGCGAGAGGACGATAAGGAGGCGCAAGGCCAGTTTGAATACGCCAAGAAACACTTTGAGCCAATATACTAGTGAGCCTACTCTGGTGATCATACAAACTCGCATCTTTTACTGATTGCTCCCCTGTCCCTCAGTATTTACTCCGACCCTGAGGACAAGAAGAAGATCGAAATGAGCTTTGATTTGTATGTCTCTCTCAGTTCTTTTGTCCGAAGCTTCAGCTTCTGAACACCTTTTTACCAGGACTTTGTATCAACCTCAGTTCGACGGTGAATCACCCTACGGCCCAGGCGGTACTGGTGACCCAGCTTCGCCACGAAACGCAATCACCAAGACCACCGGACCAGATTCCGAAGCCTCGAGTCAGACGAAGTCTGAGCCGAAGAAGCACGTTTTCCAGACTATTTTCCTCGACCGGGATGGCAGTAGCGAGCGTTGGACGAAGGATAAGATTGATCCGTCGGAGATCATCATGGAGAAGTGGTGGTGCCAGCAGAGTCACAGGTGGCAGCATTGTACTTCCCTTTTTGACTTCTTCATATCTTCACGACTTACTGACCTCTCGTACCTAGATGGAGGTACCGTACCTTGGATGATGTTCCTCAACGGCAAGCACAGGACTCGTTTCGCTGGCGCCTGGTCCATCCTCAGTAAGTTATTCCGACACAGAACTCAACTTTAATAAGTCAACTTGACGCTGATGTGTATCGTTCCTCAGACATGCACGAGATCGCGATCGTCTCTGGCTTCGCAGCCGCATACTCCCTTGGAGCTCCGTATCCATTCCTAGAGAAGGACGAGTGCAAGCGACTCTTTATGCTATACCTTGGACTAGCTCACGGCTTCCGAATGGTCAGTTTCGTTCAGTGCTTCGGATAACTTCGACTGACGTTTGACCTCACCCTCAGCGCTCCTCGGATCGCAAAGGCTTCTTCCTATAGGTCGAGCTTGACAGACCAGACCACTTCCGGATCCGCTTGTTAATAGCTACGCCCTTTGTTGTTTGCAAGCATACCTTTTCACTTTCAGCGATGCTCCTTGAGTGTTTTTCCATGTTGCACAGGAAATGCTCGAGTTATAGCTATAGTGCCTCGCAAGTTGACTCAAAGCGACATCGGCACTCCACGACACAAAATACAACCTTCTGTCAGCTCGAAAATAAGCTTAAAAACGTATCACAAAAGATCGAAGACTTCGGTCCGCCTTTCCTACTTCGGCACTCGTGGGACCTGCCCCGACCTCCTTCTCAGTTCGCGAGCGCCGAGTAAGACTACGCGGTTTGGATTGCTTTGGACAAGAGGAACTGAAAGATAATTGAATCAGTGGGCGACGAAACCAACGAAAGGGGCTTTGGCCGAGCGGTCTAAGGCGCCAGCTTAAGGCCCTCTGGACTGACCACAGCTCTTGCGGTTTGTCGAGAAATGCTCGCTGGTCCGAAAGGGCGAGGGTTCAAATCCCTCAGGCCTCAATTTCTTTTTTGAAACCTTGGAGGAGCGGGAAGGAGCTGCGAAGACCGCAGGGGAAGGCGGGGGACGACGAGGGAAGCGGTGCAGACAAGAGCGGTTCGAGGAGTATTCGAAGAGTCACCCATTTTTCTCTCAGACAAAGGGAGAGCTCATATTTTAACCACAATCCGTGAAGAGCGACTTCTGATGGAGTTCGGCGGAAAGTCTTTGGCGATGAGCGTGTTCTGGCAGGCCGACGCATTGTCGCCACTCGCTCGCACAGACTGATCTCTGGCCGTTCCATGATGCCCCCATCAGCTCTTCACTCAGAGTGAGAGGCATGGGATTCAGATTTCGCTGAAGTTCCTCACAATTTTGCAAGAGATGAAACAACGTTTAACGGATGCTGAGGAAAATTTTCTTCGGGCGTCCGGTAAACAGCTAAAGGACAACATGGGCAGCCCTAGGGATGAAGACTCACGGAGTCCATGTGAATACATAACAAAGAACTGGAATCATCTAAAGACGAGACTCCATCACGTTGTGTGGAATGGGGTGGGCAGGCAACCTTCAGCTCCAAGCCGGCTGTATAGTCTAGCGGTTCAGGACACAGGTTTCTGATCTCTTCACTCTGATCATACCTGGAACCCCGGTTCGAATCCGGGTACGGCCTTGTGCGCTCCAAAAGGGAATCTGAGAACCCCCCAGAGCTTTTTCTTTTGGGCTAACGAGGAGTGTCCAGCAGCAGACGCCTCTATCAGTCGTCGCGGTCAGTCTGCCTGTGACTTTTTGAGGGAGCTCTTCATCAGTATGCTTCAGGAACAGCAACTCATATCAACGCTTATGTGCGGGGGAAAACACCTTTAGAAGAATACCGGACAACGCTTCTCGCCTCGCGGGCAGCGAAGGGCGCGGCGACAAAACTGACACTCACGCGACAAACATACAAGCACCGGACGATTTGGCAGTAATTGTCTCGACACCGTTTGACCGATTCAGTGCGATCAGACTGGGACAATGAAGGAAAAGTAAGGGAACGATATCGAATCGCGCCAGCGCACGCTGTACAAAATGTTCCACTCGCCAGCACCTTCACAGCAAAAGGCCTGCTGGCCTAATGGTTAAGGCGTCTGACTTCGAATCAGAAGATTGCAGGTTCGAGTCCTGCGTGGGTCATAGCCTTCCCTGCTTTCAATGTGCGGAAGCGTGGATGAGTTTTTTGACGTCGCAAACGCACCCACTTCCGAGCTTGAGACTCAGCAGGCCGCCCAAAGAAATATGAGAGGTGGTCGCGCACCCAGGTCGGGTTTTTTTTATGGGATCTCAATCATATTGGCCAAAAGCACCAGTATACTTTGATTTATCAGTCTGGCATGATGAAGTGAAGCATTGGAGTACCCAACGTCCCCCTCGCCTGAGGGAACCTCCAGTGCTGCTTGAAGCGGCACGATATGATAGCAATTGTCTAGTACTTATTACATCGTCAGCGTCTCCCCAGGCCTTTGATGGAAAATCATCATGCTAGTCACCAGCGACTTAACACGGAGCCCTGTCACAAGCAATCCCATTCTGACGGCACCGACCGAGGATTGGGACTTACATAAAAACACCAGGCTAGTTGTCCCATCACGGACCTGATCTCAAGTCCATTAGTGGCCACACTTCGAGCTTATAGAGCTAGTCGTTCCGGCAACACTTCGCCGCAACATCTCAGGCTCTGTGACTTTCCAGCTTTCAGGTGGCCGGGGAAATTTCCCTCAGTACGTTGATGACGTATCGAGTTATTGAAACATCATAGAAAGTGGTTCGGATGATTCTCGGGGAAACCTGCAGGTTTATGAGAAGTAGTGTGGCCAATCTTTTCTGGACTTCCTGCTGAACTATCAACTTTCCACACTTCACTTGCCCCGCTCCTGTTCGACGGCCATTTTGAGCTGTCTAAAAGTTTACAACGGCTGTCAGCTCAGTGTATTGAGGTGAATCTGCTTCTTTACGCACTGCAAGATCATGTTGCCCCAGAGGTACCCCCCCGGCAAGCTCATAGGGTGCAAATCATCCAGGAAATACTTCTCCATTCCCTTCCAGTGGAGAACTAGCGTCAGTCTTGTCTTCACACAAGAAAGGATCCAAAACCGAACTCACGAGCATCAAACTACCCCACTCATCAACCCTCAATCTGTCTCCCAGCCCAGCTTTCCTGGCTTCGGTCTCATCCGCATGCTCTCCAGCGTACTTGGCGTATCCACTCCAAGTTCGCGCCCATCTGCCCCATGTAGAGTGCCCTCCTGCGGCAGCGCGTCCTTCCCTTCGAAGAGAACTGACCACCGCGCGACCAATTTGATCGATAGCTTGCACGCCAGTAAAAGGGACTTCATAGTGTTCCTTCACGTGATGGAGGGCACCTGAATGACCATTCTGCGAATGAGCTTTGATTTCTGACACGGTATTGCGCAGAAAAACTCACGCCATAAAATTTTCGGCCTCGTCTGCACTTCTCCCGGCGCCATTGATGGATCCCTCCACGCCTTCGCAACATGTTTCAAGAACTCCCTCATCCTTCCTTCCATCAATCCAATCCTTTCCCTACTCATCGGTCGGAAGGGGTCATACTTTTGCACCGCATCATCCCATGCCATTCCAGTTCCTTTTGTAGCTTCCCGATTTGTGTCATCTTCTTGTACCAAGCGAAGCAATCCCCAGAAGGTAGGAGAGACGGTGAATATGTCGGGTACCCGAGGCACATTATATCGATCAGCGACTTTCGCGAGGAGGGGTAGCAAAATTTGGTCGAAGCGATATTTCGCTTCGGCTGGAGGGTAGTAGTGTTCTCGGTTTAGAACGAAGTCGTCGTCTGGTCGGAAGCCATAGAAGAATATCTGTATTGAGAAGAGTCAGCACGAAAGGGGTTCAAACTTCGACTCGAAAAACAGCTTACCGAAACAACTGCTAAGTTGTACCTTGCGACGTAGCACACCTTTGGCCGAGATTGCTCATAATTTGGCCAATCTCCATTGATGAAGAACGGGCTCTGTGCTTCAGTATGAGTAGTCAAATCAGACTCGGCTTTATGGAAGAACGTTGACGCATGCTACTCACAGCCCGGTGGTGGTCTCTCCTCACCCGGCGGGTATGGAATGTCGAGCTCATGCCCAGCCATCACCGAATCCAAAGACCCATGCATAAAAACGCAGAAGTCCACCATATGACTGCAAATGAAGGTGGGACGTTACTGCAGGCTCGAAACGCTATCACTGGAAAAAAATATCGTCGCTCACCCTCGATCCACACTATCCCCCATTAAAACTATCGTCCGATTGTGCGCAAAAGCTGGTGAAGCAGGTGCGTCGCCATCCCTTTGTGCAGTTTTGATCAGGGAAAGGAAATCGGTAGCGTGGTCGCAGGATGGTGGCGCGCCGATTGGGAGCCACAAATTTTCTGAAGGCTCGGTTTGGTTCACGAGCAAAACACCGTTTTGGTCGTAGGGGTTGCAGTCAGCCCTGAAAAACCGTCCAAGTAGTTAGCAGTGGTCGGGGCTTCGAGAAATCTAATTTAGGTCGCCGTCGAAGATGCACAAGATGCGATCCCATTGTGCGAAGCGGAACCGGTGTACGCCAGAGATGTATACGAAGGTACGTACGATGCTCCAAACGATTCCACAGCAAGACTTTCGTGCTGAGTATCTCGGCTCGTGATTTCAAGTCCAACGGCCAGACCAGTCAAGAATACAGTCCCTCCGATCGCGACGACTTTCGCCATCCGCCACCAAGGAACGTGACATCTCCGGCTCTTCTTCCCGTTTCCACCAAGCAGTGCCTTTTCATCCGTCGAGGTGTCGTCCGGTGTCCAAGCGTCGGCGTACGTCTGCTGAGGTGATTTGGTGTACCCTTTGGACATTGTCGCAGCTGCAGTGAGGTGCTAGAGTGGCGTGGGCGTCGGCGTTGAGGAGGGAGGACAGCAAGGATGAGTGCGGCTAGCTTCTAAGTAACCTCGAATAGTAAGTGAAGTAGGCGTAAGAGCAAAGAGGAATAAACGGCGATGAGGATGGCAAAACGTGATTGCAACTCGCAACTTGCAAGGACGCAGCCGGATTCAGTCGCCATCATGCACGGCCCGTGTTTTGGACCGGATTTGACCATCTGTAGCTGCCATTCGAGCTGTGTGACGTAAGCTACCGATGAGAGGGGGGCATGAAAGGGGAAGCACGTACCATGTCATCGAGCAGTGATCTGAACCCAGTGGCGACTCGAAGCCAACCGCCGCGTCCATCGTCAATATCCCTATCGCCAACTTCTGTAGGTAGGTCCGCTCGCACTAGATTCACTTTCCCGATCACAAACTCTATCCCATCACTTCGCACTTCCGAAGCTCCTTTACCTGGAAAGTTCGCGAGCCTCACGGCCTTTGTCGAAAGGTGCTCGAACGCACCGTCTAGCTAGAAGGTGTTTATTCGCAACGAGCATGGGGAGTGGTGAGGTATTCTACAGTGTCCAACAGAATATCACAAATCGTTTTCACGAGAGAGTGGGGCACGGTACGGGGCACAGCAACGGCGGATAGTCGTTCACAGATCGGGAGAAGGCAAACAGAGTGGGGATTTGACGAGTTCGAGTCGTGATACATTCGATTTTGTGCAGTAGTGCGAATGATGGAGTGAGTGGGGTGGGTTGATTGCTGAAAGGCCATTAGAAATCGGCGTCGATGCGGAAGTTTTCTCGAGGTGTTGTAGTCGAGTAGTCGGTCGAGCCGTCTTTTGAGATTCCGAAATGAGGTCGTTGGTAAGAGCTAACTTTTGATTCGAAAAAGTTCTGAGGGTGAAGCTATGGGTCAGCGGGTAAAGTGAGATGGTGGAAAAAAGGGAGGGGACGAACAGCCTTGGGCTCCAATGAAATGTTAGCCATGAAGTCGAATGGATTTTGCGTGTTGTAAATCTTTTCGTTCCCCAGCGAGACTAGGAGCCGATCTGAAACGAACTCGATGTACCTAAGGTTTCCGATGGAAATCAGCTCCCCAATCGATCTCTCGTTCACCGCACGACGAAAGGAAAAGAAATCAAACTCACTCGCACATCAAAGCCTTGTTCATCCCAATCAAATCCACCGGCAAACTTTCCGTCAAGAACTCCTTCTCAATAATTACCGCCTCCCTGATGATATTCTCCACCAATTGCGCGCTCGGTCGGTTATTCAGATGTGAGAAAAGGAGGCACGCGAAGTCCGTATGTAATCCTTCGTCTCGAGAGATGAGCTCGTTCGAAAAACAAAGCCCCGGCATGAGGCCTCGCTTTTTTAGCCAGAAGATAGAGGCGAAGGAGCCTGAGTGGTGGACATTGGTATCAGCAAAGGTAGGGATAACGGCACAGGGGCAAACATACCAGAAAAGAAGATGCCTTCAACGGCAGCAAACGCGACAAGTCGCTCTCCGAAAGTCGAAGATTCGTCGGAGATCCATCGTAAAGCCCAATCGGCTTTCTTGGCAATGCAGGGGACTGACGTTTGGCAAGTCAGTCGACTTGCGCAGGTAAAATGTCGCATGAGTGAGACTGACTGGTTTCGACAGCACGGAAGAGCTTGGAGCGCTCGGCTGAATCGCGAATGTAGGTCTCGATGAGGAGCGAGTAGACTTCCGAATGCACATTCTCCCTGCAAATACAAACAAATCAGACTTGTGATCCATAGACGCATCAAAGGTCTCCTTACATCATGATCTGGAACCCATAAAAGCATCTCGCCTCTGCGTCCACATCGCATCATCAGCCCCCGCCTCTCGTCTTTCAAAAAGTACGAAATCTCCCTCACCAGTAGCCTGAACCTCCGAGCTGAACCTCTCCACCAAGTTCTCATTCACGATCCCATCGCTCGCCGCAAAGAAAGCCAGCACATGCGACACAAAGTATCTTTCATCACTTGTGAGCTTGTCGTTCCAATCTACCAAATCACCAGAAAGGTTGATTTCCTCAGCGGTCCAGAAGGAAGCTTGAGCTTTCTTATAGAAATCCCAGATCTGATACAGTCGTTCGTTGAGCATTTTTAGGGCAAAGCCGAGGGATGATGATTCGGACGCCACTCACTTCGTGGTACTTGATCGGGAAGAGAACGAAGCGATCCGGACTTGCCCTGCGTACGGAAACCCTTTCATCAGCTTCCTGCACCTCGTTCGCAACTCCGATGCTTGATCACTGACCTCAACAAGGGCTCATCGCTCTCATCAACCGCGCGATCCTTCCCTGCCCGCCTGGGCTTACGGTCCTCCAGCGGCCCACCAAAGTTGTGATCGAACGAATCCGAGAGGGAGAGCTTCGAGAAGTGGTCCTCGTCCTGACCACCGTACGAGGATGCGGCGCTTGAAGTCGAGTGGGCGGGCGAGAAGGCTGAAGAGGAGTGGGAGGAACTACCAGTGGATGGAGTGTAGGCCGACGGGTGAGAGCGGGAGGAAGAGGGCGTCGTTGGGTAGTCCATGCGTAGCGAGAGGTGAAAGTAGAAGGGGTCGCAGTGGTTGGTGGGAGAAAGGGAAGTTTGAGACGGACGCAGACACAAAGATCGTGACAGGCGCACGGGGCGCGCGGATGATGTAAGCAGCATAATTTGCGATCGACGACGAAGAAAGAGTATCGAGACGCCCTTTGTACTTACATTTGTTTCTTCTTCGATTCCGTCCTTCATTGTCGTTCAGTAGAGCTGTTGACACAAGCTGAGAGCTCTTGAACTTATTGGTCTCTTTTTGAGGAGTGAAGTGGCTCAGGCTGGCGACGCCCTTCGCGAAGGTGTGCATATTTTCTTCGACGTCTTCTGTGAACCATGAGAGCATGATCCAGTTTGGTGTGGTTTGGAGTTTATTCACGCTTTGGAGCCTTGATCCGACTCACAGCGTCCAAGCAATCAAGGTCTACATACGCCCAGCACGAACTCGCTGCGAAGAGTCGCCTAGCATGCGATTCGGCACGGTCCAGCTCGGAGAGCCACTGATGTGGTCTGCAGTAGATACAAGCGCTATATTACCTAGTTGAAGAAGTCCAAGACTGAAAAACAACACTTGGACAACACTTGGGTCATCGGGTTGAATCAATTGCCGCCTTTGCAACGCGAGCTCGTGAGTCGTATAGCCAGCCGCCTGAAGAAAAAAATACTCCCTCTCCGCCAATGAGTGGAGCGAGATAAGAAAATGAGGCCTGAGGGATTTGAACCCTCGCCCTTTCGGACCAGCGTGTGCACCACTGGTTCAATGGAAGCCCAAGAACGAGTGACTCCACCTTAAGCTGGCGCCTTAGACCGCTCGGCCAAAGCCCCTCTTCCTTTTCACTTTCAGTGCACGCCATATGATCACAGCTTTTCAAAAGTAGACAGCTGACTCTGGTCCTAAGTCGCAAGGATGGTCATCGCTTCTAGGTAAGCACGTTCAGTCGGCAACGCTCACGGACGCAGCAAGATTTAAAAGTCAAGTCGGCACGTCGGAGAAGAGGTCTTCCAACGTCACTTTTCATTCTCAAAGGACTGTACCAAGAAAGCTACCTCAGCTTGCACAAACTTCTACCAAGCTCCACACAATTTATACAAATAGCGTCGCGCCGCCGACTTCAAGATTTTGATCAATAGTAGTCACCCATGCTGTAACCACCTCGGTGTGAGGTGTAGCGTCCACCGGAGCACTCAAACTTAAGGGTCGCTTTGAAGGTGCCCTTGGAGTAGGAGACTTCCATGGAGCTGACATCAACCGGTGTGAGCGAGCCCTTGATGGATTTTCCGGTGAAGATACCTATCAGTGCAAAGGTGATGTATCAGAGTTTGAGAAGCTTTGTAAACGTTTGAAAGTTGCTCACCTCCGACAGTCCACTCATGTCCCTTCAGCGCATCGACTTTCCATTCAGTGCCGAAGAAGTCCACAATTTGCTGGCGACTAAAGGACATAATCGTGACGGTGGATCTGTGTAGAGGACTGTCAGGATTGCCCTTTTTTCACAGAATGGTTAACTTACTTTGGGTTGTTTGTTGGTGTCGGCTGAATGAGGGTGCCTCCCGACTTTCCGAAGAGCTCGGCGAACTCAATCGCTTCAAGAACTTCGTCCACCTTGATAGCTGAAAGATCAAACTGGTCAACAAAAGATCCGAGAGATGCATCACAAGCAAATAGACGCACTTCGGCTTCCGCCCTGCCATTTTTCCGCCTTGATCCCTTTCTTGAGACCATCAAACAGTTTCTTGAGAAGACTCTTGAGCTTCTTCTCGTCTGCCTTCCTTTGCGCATCCTCAGTCTTCTTCTGCGCCTATCATAACCTCTCAGCAAAGAATCGGGCAAAGTCAAACTAAACAAAACTGACTGCGGCACTGGGGACAACAGCGGAGGACGTCGAAGGCGCTGCCGCTGAGACCGGTGTCATCTTGAAGCGCTTATTGGACGTTTGAAGCTCGCTTTGTAGCTGAAGGATCGTTTGGCGCAGCTCTTCGAGGACCTTTCGGGCGCGTCAAGTTGAAGTCAGGGGAAGCAGCAAGGACAGCTGGAGGGGAACTGGCGTACCTCAGGAGATCCCGACATGGATCTGTCAAACGGCTTTGAGAGGTCATATCGGTTCATCGCGCCGTCGGGGCCAGTTGGCAGCGCGATAATGCTGGAGGTGGACGCGCTGGAGGGCGCGGCGCGTTTGAGGGAGGGAGTGAGAGCCATGGATGGACTGCTGCTGGAGGTGGGAATGCCGCCGGGTGCACCAAAGTTGAGTAGTGACTGCATGTTCAGGGAGATTGCAGGTGGAGATGTGGGAGAAGGAGTGAAAAGAGAAGTGCCGACGCCTCCCGCAGTCCTCTCTTTGTTGATATCCCACGCCTCCGACCTCGCGTCGCGGCACGTCTAGACGTGATAGACAACAAATTTTTTGGCTTGTTAATGTTCACACAAACAAGGTTGGCTTGCTTCATCACCCATGAATAAGATGTATTCCTGCGCGGACTTCCCGGCGGACAGATCGTTGCCGACCAAAGCGGGGCCAAAGCGGGGCGAACGAACGAACGCCTCTTGACCCCAAACCATATTAGGCGACATCGCACAGAGTAGCTGCAGCTCCTTGGAGCCTATCCGGGATGAGCTCGTGAGTACTTCTATCATTCTCATTACGCTCACGGTGTGGAGTACAAACACTCAAGCTCTGATAACACGCAGGGAGCTAACCGCGGTAGCACATCAGAAGAACCGCCTACTCTTCAACTGTTACCGAACCGGATGCCTTGAGTTTGGACAGATGGGTAGCGACAAGCCTATGAAGAAGTGCGGCGGATGCAGGTTCATACACTCTTTACGTCCCGGCTGGTTCGTCACCTCGCACTCATGCCTTTCGAAATACTAGAAAAGTGTATTATTGCTCAGTGGAATGCGCAACAGCATCCTGGAAAGAGCATAAGCTAAAATGCCAGACCATCAAGGACGATCCAAGGATATTTGCAAAGCAGGGTTTCAAGGAGAGCAAAGATGTAGAAGAAGCCGCTTGGGTTAGTTCGAGACATTTTTGTATCCCAAGTCCATCCAATGATGTTCAATCTAGGCGTGGATGGCACGTACACCAGCATCGGAGCGTATCTTGTGGAAGTGCTTGACGGAGCAGGATGAGAAGAGCCGCAAGGCTCTGCAGTTTTTCAATGATATAAACAAGCCGGCGGTGATTGAGTTTGCTGCACGTTTGTTCTCCACCTACTGCCTGTCTATGAGTCCACTGACAACAAAAAAATCTCAAATAGTTCCTTCATTACCTCGAGTACGGAGAAAGAGGTGCCGTCATCTTCAACATTGACAAGCCGAGTGTGGTGAACAATGGATTCGGGATTTATACCTATGCCGGAATTTCCTGGGCTCGAGGGACCGGAGACAGGCGCTTCCAAGAACTTGTCCGAGACTAGTTAGTGCACCCTCGAATCTGATATCCTGATGGAGCGCTCATTCCCTTCGCGTTCGGCCGCTGAAGCAACCCGTCGACGACTATTTGCATCGCATTTTTTTCAGTCGCCTCAGATAAGAAGTCGCTTAACTTATGGTCGACCAAAATCCGCTTTATCCCTCCGGATGTATATATTCGCCGCCTGGAGAGACTAATGGAAACCAGGAGGGAGCCAGACGAGGCAACGGGACATTACAACTTTCAACTTCGCTAGCAAGCCTTGCGATCAGTAGTCGTTTAATCTTTGGCCTGTTCTTTCTTAACTTTTAAAGACTTATCAGGGCGGTTTGTAAAGCGGTGTGACGCCCCTCGAAAGTTGAAACGTAGCCTTCAGCTTGGGCTCCTAAATTGTTTTTGCGCTCGAGCTGGAAGGCCAGCCAGGTTTGCTTTGCTCTCCCCAGCATGAAGAGGATGATCACATTGCCCAAATGAGGGGTAACGCATCTTATATATTGCGGTGTGCCACGCGCAAGGAGTCATGACTCAAGCCTCCTGTGATCCTTGTAAGCAAAATTGAATTGGAAAAACCACCACCATCTTACTGTATCACTACTGCACATGTATCATACTTGTCTTTCTGCTCAGATACCTTTGCTGGCATTCCGATGTCGGAACCCTCTATTCTTGCACCAAAGATTCTGACTTGGAGTCGCTGAGGGCGCTTCGCGGTGTCACAGGTACCTCCAAGAAATAGAATTGTGATTCTTCCTCATAGAGAAAGAGATACTCCGCAGGGAGTGTGAGAACTTTTGTTTTTGGTCAGACCTACTCCGTGTCTTGCAGATTTGATCAAAAGCGCTGTTAGGTCCTGTGGCGTGGAGCGTCGCGATGCCTTCCCTCCGCCGCCTTGAGTTGCGTGAGAACTGAAGGACTACAGTCGAGCCAAGTACCCGAGAATGTATGAGAATTATTCTCGCCATAGTACTATCATTGTTGTCAATTAGCCATTAGTTGACTCCCGCTGTTCGCAGCACTTTGCAGCTTGCTGACGGCGCGTGGTGTCGAGGGGTGACAGTGACTGCAAAAAAGAGTGTTGCCCCAAAGCTGTGCTTCAGGAATGAGGAACTCACTATGACCCACGCAGGACTCGAACCTGCAATCTTCTGATTCGAAGTCAGACGCCTTAACCATTAGGCCAGTAGGCCTTCTGATGTCGAAACCGCGCTGGCGAGCGCGACTTATTGTACAGCGTGTGCTGGCGCGATTCGATATCGTTTCGTTACTTTCCGTTCATCGTTCCAGTCCAATCGAACTGGATCGGTCAAATGCCTCAAGACAATTACTGCCACATCGTCCGGTGCATGTATGTCTGTTACGTGTCGTCAGTTTCGTCGCGGCGCCCTTCGTCTTGCCTTCGTTGCCACCAAGGGATTCTCGGGAATCGCTGTCCGTAATTCTCCCAAAATTACTTGCCAGGCACACAGAAGCTGCTGTCTCTGAAGCTTACTGATGAAAAGTTCCCCCAAAAAGTCACAGGCAGACTGACCGCCGACAAATGATTGAGGCACCCCCAGTCAGCTGCTGAGGATTCGTCGCAAGCAAAAAAAAACTCCACTACACCGACAGGTGGAGACTCCAAGGCCGTACCCGGATTCGAACCGGGGTTCCAGGTATGACCATCATGAAGAGATCAGAAACCTGTGTCCTGAACCGCTAGACTATACAGCCGGGTGGCGTGGACGCGTACCCTTCCCACCCCATTCCACTCTTTTTGATCCTAATTATCACACGATCAGCTTTTCGGTGAGTCCCTAGGACTGTAATCAGAAATGATTGATGTCGCTCCAGAGCTACTGCTGGAGTCAGACACTTTGAGGAAATTTTCTTTGCGGCACCCTCAAACTTTGGATATTTGGAGCGGGAATCCACAGCACAGAAAGGCTTGAGGCTTGGCACAGTCTTGATTTATTTTCTGGATTCTGTCTATGACACAATTAGCAGCGTGCGGTCTTAAGTGTGGAAGCGCGGAGGGTGACGAGTTACAACGCGAAGCCGCCCTCCGCTGAAACGCCCGTGTTGCGCTGCTTTTCCCATTTATCTTCCTACAGGAAGTTTCACACAGCTCCAGTAAAAAGATCTCATGTAAGAAGATGTGTGATGCCTTGTTCGCACCACTCCCTCTGGTCAGCTCCTCGATCCAGACGACTTCAAAAAAAAAATCCTCGATCCAGAGATGGTGTCTGCGGCCGGGGATTAACTGAGGCCTGAGGGATTCGAACCCTCGCCCTTTCGGACCAGCGAGTAACGTCATCGACACACTCATGTATAGGTGAGAAGGTGAGGACGTGTACCTTAAGCTGGCGCCTTAGACCGCTCGGCCAAAGCCCCGTTGCGGAGGGGTTGCTTGTTGTGCACTACCTGAATGAGCGAAATGTTTTCATTAGGTCGGAACAGTGCAATAACTAACCTTGCTGAAACTCAGAGCGCACTGAACGGCGTGCCAACTCCATCTGCGTGGGAGCGGTTTCCTTCGCAGACGAAATCAGCAATGCGAAGCAAAATTTTGAGAAACCGCGAAGCTTCAGTAGTCTCTGCCTGACATTCTTCGACTTGAGTTCAATAATTCTTCAGGACAACGACCAAACCCGACACCCAGCACAAAAGCAGCCACGCCACAGTCGTGTTGTAGCTGACTGAAAAGGAGGAGGTAGTCGACGATGACCCAGAGGCAGTGGAAACTGCTTGGGATACGTAAGCCATTGGGGCCTCAACAAAGGTACAAAGTTCTCACCTGGGGAACCTGGGGAACCTGCAGAAGTTGGCGTTCCGCTGGCGCTCGCAAGTCCAACAATCAGCGGCGCGAAGATGGCGCCCACGACGGGTCGACCAATGAAGCCTGTAGTCTGTGTGGTTACACAATCAGAATTCATCCCCACCGAAAGGATACAATGCCCTCACCCCTCCTTCCACTGAGTCATACCTATCCGGAAAAGGTCTAAAGTCGAACGGACTGGAGACATAGTTGACCACGCCGTGGACGAAAGCATCTCGTGTGCCCGGATTGTCAAGATGCATAGCAGCAGTCATTATCGACCAGTCTGTAGATTAGAAAGGCTTGTAAGAGAGCGTACTGTGGCAAATCGAGCAGAATAGGTTTACCTGTCTTTGTGGTGGTTCCTCGACTGTCGAGAGGAACGCCATAAGGCTCTGCAAGATGCGAGGCGAGTCAAAAGTTGCCTCAGAATATCAAGACACGGGAGAGAATACGCACGAGCTACTGTGGCATAAAAGTCACCTAGTTTCTCATAAAGAGCTGGCTCGAACAGGTCAAGAGACAGCGCCTGCAAAAAACCGAAGTAAGCTTCGCAAGATTTGATCTCAATTGTGGAATCGAGGAACTTACAACATCAGGATAAAGATTATAAGCCGAAATCCAACTCGAGTCATTCGACTGATAAGTCACTTTAAAATGCGTGCCATCCGCACTCAACCCATTCTCCAGAATCAACCCCGAGTAATTGCTAGCGATGCTCTGCACATCCATCAAAACTCTCAGCTTCCATCTCTCAAATCACATCAAAACTTTTCTCAAATCTCACCTCAAACCTCTCCTTATCCTCGACCCTTCCAGCAAACCCCGCCATCCTCCCCATCGCCATAATCCCACACAAACCCTTCAACGCCAAATTTGTATAATTCGCTTCTGCACCTTCGAAGTCGTCCGTAGAGACTTGGGTAACGGGATAGAGAGTTTGGGTGGTCAATTCATTTGCCCAGCTGAGGAGAGTGGGATAGTAGGCGTTGATTAGGTGGGTCGTGTTGGTGAGGAAGGCGTGCGCGTAGGATAGGATTAACATATTGCCGGTTTCTGCGGGGGAGGTATGGGATTAGTGGAGTGGGG
>JASZXU010000530.1:0-18911 GCA_035521515.1 Phenoliferia sp. Uapishka_3 | reverse complement strand
GATATAGACACCGGGTCGCTTCTGACCCACAGTCCGAAATCACACTCTCTCTCTCTCATAGACGAAGTTTGAAGGCAGCGAAAAGGGTCGGATAGCGTTCTTGCGGCACCGATTAATTTCCGGATTGATGTACGTCAAGGCAAAACTACAAAGGTGATACAATGGAAGTACTAAAGGGGGTAAAGGCTGCTTAGATGGGTTGGCGCTTTTGGAGTAGGTCGACGCCTATACACATGACCATTTAAGGCTCAGGTCTGGAGGGTATATGATAGAGTGGCGTGGAATATGTGCATTGTTAGGCTACTGGTGTAACCGCTGGTGTGGGCATTGGTGTGACCGACTCTGCGACGCCGCGACCCTCTCGACCAAGCTGTAGTGGCGTAAACGTGCGTCAGTAATAGCTCGCCCACGTTGAAGGATATAAATTACGGTTTTACTCACCTCGATGCTGAGCTGTCCACCAGGGTGGCAATACAAGAAGTTGGCCCTCCTCTCCTTTCCACTAGCCCCCCACCCCAAACGCATCTTGCTCAAGCTGAGCGCGAGTGCGTCGCAAATGGCGAGGGCGGTCATAACGCTACTCGTCGGGGCCGGCAGAGCCGAATCGGCTTCATCCGTGACCTTCTCTCCATCCTTCATTCCTCCCATGTAAGCTCCCGTGCCGGCATCGAGCCATTGAGCGCAGCCTTTCGCGAGAATGGAGTCCGGGTCTCGAGTCACTGCAACCATCGTTCGCACTCGCGGCCGCAAGATCGGAAGAATGCGCATGAGTTCCTGAGTAGCTCCGCTGTGCGAGACGAGCAAGACGGCGTCACAAAGATCGGTGGGGTTACACGGACAGACGACGCCAAGGTCGCCGTGCATCGCCTCGACGGGGTGGAGGAAAATGGCTTGGATGCCTAATGACCAAACAGATCCTCGGTCAGCTTCCAGTAGTTTAAGCAAAGAAGAAAAATGACTTGCCCAACGAGTTCAACGTGCCCACAATTTTACGTCCGGCGATGCCAGACTTGCCCACGCCGCAGACGATAATTTTGCCGTGCTTCGGAAGCTCACATAAAGCTTTAACAGTACGTAAAAAAGCTTTGCCGGTCCTCGTTGCCTCCTTCTGCTTGTGCTGAACCCCAGACTGAATTGCGTAGTCGGCCGAGACCAGGTCGTCGTCGACGATGGGCTCATCGGCAGGTGTCATGCGCGCGGCTAAGGCGAGAAGCGCGTAGGCCTCTGCTCTGATAACTGAGATGGCATAGTTTGTGACTTGAGATGGAGATGGCTTTGAATCGACGAGGTGGAAATCGTCCGGGATCGGTGAGAAGGACTTTGTTGGGTTTAGGGCCGGGGACGATGCGAGCGATGACGAAGGAGAGGTCGACGAGGAGAAGGATGTAGTGGAAGTAGTGGATTCTGAGTCACTAAAGCTGTCTTGCAAGTTTGAAGAGGAAGCGAACGGGCTCGAGGATAAGGACGACGTTGGCGAGAAAGATGCGCCGCTCTCGTCTCGTCCTGAGGATGACGAGTGTTGTCGTTGGCGTCTTTGCATGTCTTGTCGGTGGTAGATTAGAATGTGGTGGGAGTGTGTTCCTTGATGTGAATGTGGAATCCAAAGGGGTCTGAGTAGAAGGGAGGGAGGGAGAAAGGCTGCTTGGAGGTGGCACGGCACGGACTGATAACGTAACCAGTGGCGATGATCGGGAGAAGGCGCTTTTTCACATCGGTCGCCCGAGGCCTTCAGGCTGATTTCGATTCCCACCTCGACTCATCTCTTTTGTCTCGTCTTCAAAGTTCTATCTTTTCTATGCTCTATACTCTTTGCAAGCAAGCTCCTCATATTTTTGCTTGCTCCAATCGACCACCCGATGGTCAGAAGTTGTGCGTTTTCGCCGCAGATTTCGCAATCTCATTACGCGTCTTCAGCGAGTTTGCGATCTGTTGCCGCTTACGACCTCATTTTCTAATCGGATATACATCGCGATTTGCAGACTCTTCGTCCAGCACGGACCACACACTTGAAAATTGACCAGTCAATCGCTGGGGTCAATTGAAGCTGACGAGGGCTGACGAAGCTCGACGGCCCAACGTGCTCGACAGCGTCGCGAGCAAGCCAAGCGCGATGGCGCCATTCTTTTGACGAAATAGCCGCTTTACTGCACTCTGCACTTTCCGGCTACACCCCTGTCTGAAATTTCCCGACATGTCCGCCTTGGAAAGCTGGAGCCCCCAACTTCATGACAAAGAGAAGATAAACGCGCAGCCCCTGTCAGCGAGTGGTCGAATTTGGGAGCTGAGTATCTTCGGCTCTTTTGACCAGTGGAGCAAAGGATCCCCGTAGGTGTCTACTCCAAAACGAGTCTTACCCTAATCCCACCTCTTGCCGGATGAGTACCCATTAATGATTATGAACGGGCCCGAAGAGTGAAGTCCGAGAGGACTTAGATGGCTTCCTGGCGCGAGCCTCCGTCGCACCACGATAACTCGAGGGGTGGAACTCTCAAAGCTTTCAGCAGGGGACAAATAACAAACTACAACAATTCTGAATGGGGGTGTGGTACTTCGGATAGTAAGACTCGCAGAAGGATATAGTCATCGTCGGGGGCGACGTCCGGCGCTGGTGAGCTTGCACAAAACTTTGCTTCCAAGGTGTCGGAAACTTGCGAGAGTTGATACGGAGGTCTCAGAGGTGATAGATGGCTCCGATTCATCATCATAATTCGCGATAGAATGGACCTGGAGCGAGCGACCTGTGGAGCGGAGCGAGACGTCAGTCAGCGCGATATTCGTTTCGTTTCCGGACACTTCTTAAAAAATTAACGCACATTGGAGGACTGGCTCGTGTGTCGACCAGTCGATCATCAGATCTGGTGTGGAAGGGACCGAGGAGGTACGAGATGGAGATTTGAAAGAGGAACGACGTCCTCTTCGTCGTGTGAGGTAGGATAGGGGGTGAGTGGAGGTGGAGGCTTCGGAGGAAGAAGAAGAGGAAAAGATGGGGCTCATGGGCGGGAGAGAAGTGTGAGGTGGACTTGAAGGAGATGAAGGAGCTACAGCAAGAGTCAAGGTCAGTACTTGAAACTGAGAGCCTGGGGGACAGAGAAGCACGAACCGAGCGAGAGTGCTGGCGCTGGGATTGTATCAAAGCGTTGGAACTTTAGGGATGATTGGGACGATGTAGAGCGGAACATGTCTGAAGACTCGAAATAGTATGTAGATCAGAGAGAGAGAGAGAGGCAAGAAGCTTTAAACACAAACCGGTTCGCTCGGGGACACGGCAGTCGTCTGCCGCCGCGCTCTCCTCGCCGAGGCGCGTCGCAGTCTCCGTCGCTGACGGCACCGAATAAGCAGCGCGACGGGCACCGAATCCCGACTGGTTGACTGACTCGACTTCATGCGGCATGAGAGGACGACCTGTGGTGGAAACTAGAGGACGGGCGTGGTCTACAAGCATGCATATCCCTAAAGCAGGTGGAAAACTTTTCTGGTGTAACCAGCTTTGTAGAAAAGAACCTTGTCCGCCCGGGCTCTCGAAAGTTCGACAATTGATGTTTCATTCAATTTCTTCCACGTCCGAAGGCGAAGAGGGACGGAGGAAATCCTGTGGAAGCGGAGGATGAGGAAGTGCAACGTAAGTTTCACACAGTACTAGGGTGAATATGCTCGGCGCCACTTTGAGAAGATTATTCTGGCGGGTAAGCGGTCTGGCGACTTCTCGTATGAAAATTGAGGCAGTAAGGCCCCAGAGCAAAGCTTGGTCTGATGAAGCGCTTTCAGATCGTGTATGCCTATAGCTCCTCTGTTCCCTGCCTCCGCGCTACAACTCATGTCGTCCCTGCTCCATTTGCCCCTCCCAAGCTCTTCATCAACTCCTCTAGGTCAGCCTCACTAGGCATCTGACCTATATCTCCCATCGACCCATAATCGAAGTTACTCAAATCAACTGCACCTCCCCCGGCCAACCCAGTCGTGCCAGTTGATCCCAGCGTTGGGTCAAAGGCGGCGTAAGGGTTGAACTGATTAAAGTCCGTTCCTAATGGCGGCGGTGGAAGTTGAAAGTCCATTCCCATCCCGATTGGAGGTGGCGGGAGTGCGAAATCAGTAGCGGGGAGAGGGAATGGGAGTGGAAGTGGGAGCGCGGATGGGGCTCCAGACGAATCGTCGACCATGGCGAGTAGTGAAGATAAATCGGAGACCGGTGGCGGAGCGGAGCCAGGTAAGGCCGTCTGTTCACCTGGAGCCATGACTTGCGCCAACTCGAATGTCATTCCTTCGAGCGCATTTCCTGGTCCATCAACGCCTTCCGCAACGGCGCCAGCAACGGGACTAGCGACAACGCTGTCGCCAAAGAGCGAATCGTTTACATTGTCCTCATCCATGTCATTTTCGGTTGAGTCTGGTATAGGCACTTGGCCAGGAAGAGTGCTCGTCGAAGCGATGTCGGAGGGAGGTGGGGCAGGAGCTTCGGGTGAAGGAGGGAGGAGAGGGGGTTGACCGGAAGCGCGGCGAGCATCGCGTTGAATGACAGCAATAGCTCGAAGCTGTTGATAAATGTCTGCTGATTAGTTGCGAGTTCGTGAAGGGTACGGAGGCGAGCGCGCACGAGACGTTGTTGTATCTGGTCGCAGTTCGCATTGAAGTTTGCGGAGTCCTGCTTTATCTGATGAGTGAGCTGCAAAGGCGCATGGGGTGCATAAGGTGCGACATTGAGTTGTTGTACGGAAGAGTGGAAGGAGAGGATGAGCGACAGCGAGTGGAGCGTGGACTGGAAAGTGCACGCGGAAATTAGGCACAGCAGCAGAAGTGGGTAATCCTGAAACTCACTTGTAAGCTCGCCTCCAATTCTGCGGTTCCGTTGGCCTTCATCTGTAGTTGCGCGGTGTTGTCGCGGGTTACGGTTGAAGCTTGAGCTTGGAGTTTAAGACCGGCGCGGCGCATCTTTAGCCTCGCACCGTCATCCCTCACCATCAAAATGCCACCATTCCTTGCTCCCCTTCGCCGGTCTTATACTTACCTCGTGAGCATTTCCTCTCTCTGCATTCAGCCGCCCGCCGCTACCGTTCGCTAATCCTCCCTGCGCCTTGCCTCCGCCCGCGCTCGGCAACATAACAGCAAAACGTAGCGCACGAGCAACCAGCAATCTTCTACTCTATCATTGTAGGAGCTGTTGGTACGTATCCATAGTCGCAGCCGGACCGGTCGCTGTCTGAATGGCGTCAGGACAGGGAAAAGAGCTGATTGGGCACGTTCATGAGCAGGTCCCGTCCTTGTCCTCGTTGTCCCCGAGGTACGCAAATCCTTTTTCGGGTGGACACCTATCGAAAGGCCACCAACCACTTACCCAGGTCAGTTTGACCCTTTTGTTTCCCTGCGACCGCGACGCTCGCTGATGCTCTTCTTTGTATCCTTCCTCCATCTCGCCGTTCGCTTCCGACTCCGGCTCTGGCACATCTCCAAAACAACCGAACCTCTTGCTTTCACACCTACTCCAGTCCCAAACCGACCACGGGACGCCGCCCTCGCTGGATTCGAGGACGCATAAAAGATCGGAGGCGGAGTGAGGAAGGGTCGGGATCCTGAGGGACAGTAGAGGATGCGCGGAAATGTCAACACCACACAATCTGTGGCACTGGAAATTTGGCTCGGATGGCTCAAGTGGCAGGAAGGGAGACGCCCCTACAGGTGACGGGCGGGGAGGCACCGGGGAGGCCTGTAGGTCGCCAAGTGAGCAGGTCGTGGGTGATCCTCACTTGTTACTCGGTAAGTCTTTAGCATTTTATTACGCTTCTTTCGGTGGGTTGGACTTCCTTGCAGTTGTCGAACGCATGTCTGTTGCCAAACGGTTGCATCTTGTACCTCGCAAGGCAAGCTACTTTCGAGTCCGATACTAAGCGCTACCGTTGCGGCCCACTACTCTTCGGAACCACCACATCCGGCCAATTTTACAAGTCGGTTCTGCTCCCCAAGTCCTCGCTGCAAAGCCTGAAATCCCACAACTGATAATTTATCTGCGCTCCACAGTCGTTCTCCGTCTTTGCAGGAGAGCCGGGCAATAGTCTCGAACAAACGAGATACTCCAAATTCGATCTGGGATGTAACACTTCGCCGAATTGTCTCTCTAATGATGAGAAGCTACCTGCGATGACTTTCGAACACCGACCGCATTCGAGTGCTTGATTTCAAATGAGAAGTACCGGCGAACCCAATTGCCAACTTCTTTCAGCTTAGAAGTACCGACAGTTCTTTGTCGTGAAAGTCAGGTTCTTAAGTCGAATTGGTAAACTGATACCCGGCCCACCGGCGCATAATCGGGACAGGCGCCGCGAGAAACAAAGAGTATTCCCTTTGTAGTACCGCCCGCCATCCCATTTCTCAACTTCTATCAGCCTCGACCCCCGTTGCTGAATGCTCAGACTTGGCTCTACTGCCCTCCGTCGACTCGCCTCACACTCTCGCCTCCCACTCCGAGTCGCAGCCAGTCCGCTCGTTACCCTTTCCTCAGCTCGCCTGAGCCGCACCATGACGACGACTACCGCCCAATCAGCCTCACCAGCTCCTCTCACAATCACTACTCCTCCTTCCGCTCCTTCTGAAGCTCCTTCTCCCTTCATCGTCGCCAAGGGAAACCCACTCGATTCACTCTTGCCGGGCTACGTCAAAGTTCCAGCATCGGACAACTTGCCAGCTTATGCCGTATTCGGGGGAGAGATCGAGAAGAGTCCAAACGATGACAGGGCCTACAGGTACTGTTCACAACTCGTGCTGCAGAAAGTAGAAGCTGAGCTGAGTCCGCTGGCGTAGGCTCATCTTGCTACCGAACGGCATGGAAGCGCTCATCATTTCGGACCCTTCGACCGACAAAGCTAGCGCAGCACTGGACGTTAAGGTGGGACACTTGAGTGACCCAGAGGACATCCCAGGCTTGGCCCACTTTTGCGAGCATTTGATGTTCATGGGAACTAAAAAGGTGCGCCACCACACTTTCTCGGGGTTCTCGGAGATCGGTCCTGTGGAAACTGACCTTAAACTTGATATCTGGGAATAAGTACCCTGGAGAGAATGAGTACACGGAGTTTCTGACCAGAAACTCAGGCACTTCGAACGCCTTTACTGGGAATGATCAGACAAATTACTAGTACGTGCTGCCGCGTCCTCTCGTAATGCGCTCGAGCCGTAACCCACTTTCTTTTTCTCAGCTTCGATTGTCATCCATCAGCCCTTACTGAAGCCCTCGACCGTTTCGCACAATTCTTCATCGCACCCGTTTTCGACCCTGCCTGTTCCGAGCGCGAGGCGAACGCTGTCAATTCCGAGAACAGCAAGAACTTGCAGTCCGATATGTGGCGAATGTTCCAATTAGACAAGAGTACTTCAAGTCGGGAGCATTCATTCTGGAGATTTGGAACGGGAGATAAGGAGACGCTTTGGAATGTGCCGATTAGTAGGGGAGAGGATGTGAGGGCGAGGTTGATCGAGTGGCAAGAGAAGCACTACAGTGCTAACTTGATGAAACTCTGTGTCTTGGGAAAGGGTTATTTTAACGTTCCGAGCTACGAAATTCTGAATTGTGCTGATTCGATTGTCTGCAGATTCTCTGGACGATTTGGCCAAGACTGTGGTTGAGCAGTTCTCACCCTCACCAAACCGGCATCTACCAGTACCCAACTTTCCGGGCAACCCACTCGGAGAGAAGGAGCTCAAGGTACTTTTTGTTCTCTACGGATTGACGGAAAGTTGTACACGCACTAAATCGTTTGCTCTTGCAGACAACGATCATCCTGAGATCCGTCAAGGACCAACGCATCCTCGACATCACCTTCCCCTTCCCCGACGAGAGCCCACTTTACGCTACTAAGCCTGGCTCTTTTCTTTCTCACCTTATCGGTCACGAAGGTCCAGGATCGGTTTTGTCCTACCTCAAAGGAAAGGGATGGGCGAATGGCATTTCCGCTGGCGCTGGAAATGGTGCCACAGGTTTCATGTTTTTCAAGATCCATGTCGATCTTACCGCAGAGGGACTCGGTTGGTCTCACCTTTACCTGCTTTCGTCGCCATGCCCGTAGCTGACGATATCTTGACCTTTTTTCAGCGAGTCACGAGGACGTTTCACAGGCAGTCTTCGCCTATATTGAGCTCCTCAAATCTACCCCGCCACAAAAGTGGGCTTTTGACGAAGTCAACGTCCTCTCCGAAATGTCTTTCCGATTTAAAGAAAAGTCGCCCCCCACCTCAACGTCCATGGCACTATCCATGCAAATGAGTCGTCCCTACCCTCGCAGCAAGCTCCTTAGTGCTCCTTATTCCTCGCCGAATTGGAGCCCCGAGATCATAAAGAACACTACCGCCATCCTCAGTGCGGAGAACTGTCGGATCATGATTGCTAGTCAGGACGGTGCGGATGGGAAGGTGCTGGACTTGAAGGAGCAGTGGTACGGGACTGAGTACACTATCGTACCAACATCTGAAACGGTCCTCAAGGTGAATTTTATCTTTCCAAGATCTGCTACAACGGAATGCTGATTGGGGTTGTCTTTCCTCGCAGGGTAAGTCACCAGCGGCCTACCCAGAACTCGCTCTCCCGAAGCCAAACTCGTTCATTCCGGCCAATCTTGACATCAAGAACAAGGTGGAGGTAGACGAGGTACGCTCCTCTCCTTTCCTTGATAGCAAGAGCTATTGTATTAATTGCTTTGCGCGATAGCCTGCGAAACGTCCACTCAGTATTCGCAACACTCCCATTTCGCGAGTATGGTACAAGAAGGATGACCGATGGTGGGTACCCCGCGCGGGAGCTTTCTTTCTCCTCCGCAGGTCAGTCCTCCTTGTCAAAGCGACTGGGATACTCCCCACTGACAAAACTTCATCAGTCCCCTCGTCGACGACTCGCCGATAAACGCCGTTCAATCACGTTTCGCCACCGAACTCATCCGCGACTCATTGCAAGAATATGCTTATGACGCCGAGCTCGCTGGCTTAAGCTACTCTTTCGACAGTCAGGCAGACGGTATCGTCTTGACTATCGATGGTTACAACGATAAGCTCGCCGTCTTGGCCGAGGTTGTCTTCAAGGCGATCAGCTCGCTCAAGGTTGACCCGAAGCGATTTGACATCATCAAGGATCAGGTTCGTTGCTCTCACTCTCAAAATCTGGTGATTGTGTATTGATGTACCCCCAAACTCCCAGCTCAAGCGTGCTTTCGCCAACAACAAGCTCGATCAGCCGTACAGCCACGCTGGATTCCAGGTTCTTCATTTGACTCAAGCAACTCTTTGGACCCACGAGGAACGCCTTCTGACCATCGATGGTGAGCTGAAGTGACTTTGTCGATGTAAGGTGACGAAGCTCATGCGAATCGCTAGGCATCACCGTCGAGGGTCTCCAGTCTTACATTACCGACCTTCTCGCCCGCCTTCACATCGAAATCCTTGTTCACGGCAACATGCTCAAAGATGTTAGTTTTTTTCCCTTCCTTATGATGTGTTTCAGCAACTCCTATAAGCTGACGCCACATGCCTCTTGCAGGAAGCGCTGGAACTAGCCAACATCGCTGAGAAGACTCTCGCACCTCAACCCTTGACTCCCCAGGAGCTCTTATCCCACCAAGCGTTAATTGTTCCCGAGGGTGCCTATTTTCTCCTCGGTTATCGATTTGAACGTACTGATGTAATTTTCATGCAGGCAAGCACCTTTGCATCAAGCCTGTTCCCAACTCGGAGAACGCGAACTCGAGTATCGAGCAGTTTACATATGTTGGCGACATTATGGACGTGGATCTCCGCAATAAGCTTTCGCTTTTCGGTCATTTGGTACAAGAGCCGCTATTCGACGACCTTCGAACAAAGCAGCAACTTGGTTACATTGTGAGTTGAGAGCGGCGCAGCAGCTTGCCGGAAACAAAGTGCGCCGATATTGAATCGAATTACTTTTACAGGTCTCGAGCGGTCCCCGGCGCTCACTTGGCTTCATGGGATTGCGAGTCATTGTCCAGAGTGAACGAGACGCGGCGTACGTTGAAGGTTGTGTTGATAAGTTCTGGGAGGAGTACAAGGTCGTCCTCGATGAGATGACTGAAGAGGACTTTAACAAGCACAAAGAGTCGGTCGTAAATCAAAAGTTGGAGGACCACAAGAACATGTGGCAAGAGTGCGTTTTCGGCTTTGAACTGATTAACATGGCAGCTCGACTCATTGCTTTGGTCTTGTACAGATCTTCAAACCTGTGGCTGAACATCCACTCCGGTTACTACGCCTTCACACAACGACAAGCGGACGCCGAGCTGACGAAAAAGCTTACGAAGGCCGATATCCAGGCGTTCTTCCACCAGTATTTCTTCGACTCTCCTGAGCACCGAATCCGTCGCCTCTCCGCCCACCTTCAATCTCAAAAGCTTCAGGCAGATGCTCTTGTCGCACTCCTGCCCTCCCTCGAGGCTCTCGACGTCGAAGTCGACAAGGCGCAATTCGGCATGTTCGCCCAATCGAAACCAACTCTTGAGAGCCTCAAAACCTTCACTGCGGGCTTCCTCGCATCGAAGGGCAAGTCACCGGAGGTTATCGAGGAGTTCGTGGCCAGCCTCGATAAGCTCGCTGAGCCGTCGCCGGTTCCCGAAGGCGTCAAGCTCATCACAGATGTCGAAGCTTTCCGTGCAGAGGCTGAGCGTGCACCGCATGCGTATCCTGTCGCAGAGGTGCGTAGTGTCTTTTAAATTGGGTTTGTGAGCTTCTGCTGACCTTTTAAACAAATACAGTACGCAGATCTCTTCCCCAAGCTGTGATTTATCAAGTAAAATAGAGCCGTCTTTCCGTAACCCCCTTTGCATTCTCAACTCCATGCCAATACTAGTCCGCACGTGTAGACTCTCTTTTGACGGCTTCAAGCTAGGGGTTGGAGATCTGCTGAGCTCAGGTCAAAGCCCTTTCTTCGCCAAATCTTCTCATCTACATGCCAGCCTTGCTTCCATCAATGGGTAGAATTAGGTCGGGACCAACCTGACTAGGTATACCGGCACCCCTTCCCGCGACTCCCTCGCACCCCCGCCAACCACAAACCCAAACATCTATGACAAGTACGCCCGTAACCAAGAGTAAGCCAACCTCTATCCAGTGCAATCTTCGCACAGTGTCTGCAGTTTCGCTCTGACTTGCGGAGGCATTTTTCCCAGTCGTGTTGGTCCTCGACGTCGCGGCAGCGGCGCTGACCGTTTGGGACGACGACTTCGTTCCATTTTTCCCACCTTGCTGCCCTTTGTTCGTCAAGTTTCCTCCTTGACCTTTGGTTGCATTGGAGTTCGAAGCGGAAGAAATTGTGGTTCCGTCGTTCGACGACGTTGACGTGCCGTTACTGGAGCCAGTCATTGCGGACGGAAGCTGGCGGCTCTGCATTGTTTTCGGCTGGCTTGGTTACCTGCTTGGGGATAGTGTCGCTCCTCAACGCTCCTTCAGTTTGTTTCGAGTGCCAGCGACCTTCACGCATCTTTCACGCATCTTTCCCTGTACTGCCGCTCCTCAACTCGTCCGTCAATCGACCAAACTTCTATTTGCTTACCTCATGCAACCTCGTTCGATGGTACCATGTAGCGTATCCGGACTTTTCAATTGACGGCCCCGGATTCCGACGACACCGAATGTAAGACATTCGGGAAGAACAAAGGGCGACTCTCGCAGCCTCTTTGTCCTTTCTCGGTTGGGTCTCCTAGGCCGTTCTTCCATCTGGCGTTTGTTCTCCCGCGAACCAAAACCAGTCGAAGAAGCTCTCACACTCCTCTTCACTGCACTCACCACGAGAGAAGACGCCATGAGCTCCCCACCTCAGTATGGACCCTCGTTCGCTGGCAAGCCTTCAGCCGATATGCTCGAACTCCCTCAGCTCAGCGCCGCAAAAGAATCGTTCAGCAGCGAGCTTCCAAGTCCAGTCGCTTCCCCTCGTCAGCGGCGATGGAACCCGGCCCGACTTGAGGACGCACTTTGGTCCGCCATCCCGATTATATTATACCTCGCGGGAATCGCCATCGTCGCCGCTGCACTCTTCCAAACCTCTCTTCCATGTTTGTCGATCCAACAGGTTGGGGGAACGGGTGCCATTGACTTCGGAATTTTAGGTGAGTCCTGACTATTGAACTGAACACACCTGGGCGCAGCTGAGCTAAACAAACTTCTCTTCACCACCGACAGGCTCCTGCGCAATTACACCAAATTCGACCGTGAAAATGTGCACTTCCTCCGCCATCAGCGCCGACTTCACCCCCTCCCTCATCGCTATTTCCACTGGCCTCCCAGGCTTCGCAGTCATGAACCTCCCCTTCCGGTCCGTCCAGTCGCAAACCGTCTTCGTCGTATCCCTCGTCCTCTTCATCACGTCCTTCCTCTTCTACCTCCCCGTGTGGACACTTTATAATTTCCCCTCGACTCGCCTCCCTCGTCCAATTATGCGACTCCTTCGATTTTACCCCAAGTGGTTCTACCAAATCGCCAGCGCCCTCTCCTTTATTGCCATGTGCTTTATTGTTAGCATCGGAGTGGGATACAAACTCTTAATGCTGGCTTACCTCAATGCGTTCAACCAAGCTTTGCTGGAAGCCTACGAGGCTGGCTTGGTTGGGGTCGGAGGCACGACGCTGTGGGACGGTGCCGTCGGGCCGGGTTTCGACCTTGTGTGGGCGGGCTGCGTGTTCGTTGGATTGACGACAGTCGGGATTCACATTTCGCTTCATCAATGCGACTATGAGAAAATCGAGCGATACGAAGATGACAATCTTGCGTACTGAGCTCGGATCCGCCATCACCCACCCTTCGTAGGAACCCCTAACTTAGCGAGCCTGGGTCCACGTTTGTTGTACTTTTCTGGAACAATGGAAAGAATATTTGTGTCCTTCGGGAAAACCGAGTGAAAGGGATTACTGAAAAAAGGCGTCGCAGGCGGACGTCCCTTCGGCCACAGCAGAGCTCTTGCAGTTGCCCATCCTTTTCCACTTCCATACGACTGAAGCATATGTGGTTCACTGTCTACCGCCCTCTATGTGCTCGGTTCCAACCATATTACCGTGTCCGGGGGTGTGGCTTCAGTAGCCTCCGCTCGTCGCACGACGTCGAAGCTTTCGACCGAAGTTCGACGGTTTCCTCTTTCTTCTCTCAAGATCTCTCGTCCTTTCAACGAAACCTCTGACATATGCTATTTTAAGATCGTTGCACAAACATGGCCTAAACCCTAATTTTAGCGTCCTCCTCCAAGACCAGCGATGGCCTTCTGCATTGCCCGTCGGAGAGTCAAGTGGCTCTTCTTCATCTGGTCGGCGGTGGAGTCCTCAAGCTCGAGGCACTCAAGGGCCTTGGCGAGCTCAGACTCGACGTTGGCCTTGTTCTGCCTCTTGATCTTGGCGCCAACTTCTGGGGAGGTGACTGGAGGAAGGACAATTAGTTGACGTCTGCAATTGCGGTGGCAGCCCTTGAAAAGTGAACGTACTGGTGGACTCGACCTGGGAAATGTATGACTCGAGCTCCTGCTTAGCCTCGTGCTTAGCGGTGAAGTCCTTGTCGGCCTGCTTGAAGGTCTCGGCGTCCTTGATCATCTGGTCAATCTCGGTGGAAGAAAGACGTCCAACAGAGTTGGTGATGGTGATGTTAGCCTTGCGACCAGAGGTCTTGTCCTGGGCGGAAACCTTGAGGAGACCGTTGGCGTCAACCTCGAAGGTACAGATAAGCTCGGCCTGTCCACGGGGTTGAGGGGTGATACCGGAAAGCTAGGAAAGGCCGATGTCAGCACTGCAGATCAAAGTCACAAGAAGCGTGATACACACCTCGAATTCTCCGAGGAGACGGTTCTCCTTGCAGGTGACACGCTCTCCCTCGTAAACGGGGAAGGTGACGGTAGTCTGGTTGTCCTCAACGGTGGTGAAGGTACGGGACTTGTTGGTTGGGATGGGGGTGTTACGGGGAACGACGACACCGAAGACGTCGCCCTGCATGGCGACTCCAAGGGAAAGCGGTGCTGAGCGGATTGAAAAGTCAGCCGGATGGCTCAGATTTGAGGAAAAAACCCATGGCTACTAACCGACATCGAGGAGAAGGAGATCGGCAGTCTTCTCGGAAGTCTGACCGGTAAGGACGGCGGCCTGAACAGCGGCTCCGTAGGCGACGGCCTCATCGGGGTTGATCGACTTGTTGAGGGCACGTCCACCGAAGAACTCGGAGACAAGGGACTGGATCTTCGGGATACGGGTAGATCCACCAACGAGGACGATGTCGTCGACCTTGGCGCGGTCCATCTTGGCATCCTTGAGGACCTTCTCGACGGGGTCGAGGGTGGAACGGAAGGTGACGGCGTTGATCTCCTCGAAACGGGCACGGGAGATGGAGGCGGAGAAGTCAGTTCCCTAGCAAAGCAATGAAGATTGTCAGTGGAGATTTGCCGAGAGTTTGAAGGGCAAAGAAAGTACCTGGAAGAGGGAGTCGACCTCGACGGTGGTCTGGGTGACACTCGAGAGTGTACGCTTGGCACGCTCACAGGCGGAACGAAGACGACGGAGGGCACGGGCATCGTCAGAGATGTCGAGCTTGGTCTTCTTCTCGAACTCCTTCTTGAAGTGTTCAAGAAGGGCGTTGTCGAAGTCCTCTCCTCCCAAGTGGGTGTCTCCAGCGGTGGCCTTGACGGCGAAGACTCCACCGGTGATAGCAAGAAGGGAGACGTCGAAGGTTCCTCCTCCGAGATCGAAGATGAGGACGAGCTTCTCCTTCTTGGACTTCTCAGTGGCCTCTCCGAGTCCGTAAGCGATGGCGGCGGCGGTGGGCTCGTTGATGATACGGAGAACGTCAAGACCAGCGATGGTTCCAGCATCCTATGAGCATGAAACAGCCGATTAAGGCGAGGTTTCGAGCAAACGAGGCAAAATTCGTACCTTGGTGGAGAGACGCTGGGAGTCGTTGAAGTAGGCGGGGACGGTAACGACGGCCTTCTTGACGGTCTTGCCGAGCTTGACCTCAGCGGTCTCGCGGAGCTTGGAAAGAACCATGGCGGAGATCTCAGCAGGGGTGAACTGCTTGGTCTCGTTGAGGTACTGGACCTAAATACGGGCACACGTGAGCAGTCAGTGCCCTGCCGTAGCGTTGAAGCTTGAAGCAAAAAGTCTGCCCAGACGCACCTCAATGACGGGGGAACCCTCACGGTCAATGACCTTGAATGGCCAGTGAACCATGTCCTTCTTGACGTCGGCGTCATCGAAACGACGTCCGATGAGACGCTTGGCGTCGAAGACGGTCTGGCGGGGGTTCATGGCAGCCTGGTTCCTAAGACACGGCGAGAAAAACCCAGTCAGGCATCTGCTCCTCCACTACTAGGCCTGTCGCCTCTTCCAGCAACCAGGTACCCGACTCGCAACGAGACAAAGGACCCACTTGGCGCTGTCACCGATGAGACGCTCAGTCTCGGTGAAGGCGACGTAGGAAGGGGTGGTGCGGTTTCCCTGGTCCTGTAGGCGCAGTCCAGGTCAGTCTTTGTTGTTTATTTTCGGATGCAGCGAGAGAACGAACGTTGGCGATGATCTCAACGCGGTCGTTCTGCCACACACCAACACAAGAGTAGGTGCTGAGAGATCGTTGAAGCGGCCATGGAGAAAGCAGTTTCGAAGCAGGCAAGTATGGAAGGAAAGGATAGAGGGGCGAGAGCATTGAAGATCAGCTGTCGGGTTCGTCCGCGTGAGCTCACCACCTCGTTGGGACTTACGTTCCAAGATCGATTCCTGCGATTCAGAAAGTGGCACAAAAGAGAACATCCAAACGTGAGTCGAATTTTTAAAAGGTTGGAGAGGGTCGAAGGATGGAGGTGGAAGGGCGGAAGGCAGGCGGGAGAAAAAATCGGGAGCGTCAGCTTGTCTGAAGTTCTCGCGCGCATGCGCCAGGACGCTCGAGTGCGTACCGATGGCACCCTCGAAAGCGTCGTCGTTTCCGTCGACGAGAGCGGGGACCTGAGGAAAAAGACTTGGGATCAGGATCGCATGCACCACCAAGCTTCTCTGGGATACGGCTCACTTCATCAGAGTCAGACATTTTGAGAGAGAGAAGGGGAGGAAAACTATCCGGAGAGCAGAATCTGCGATTAGTCGGCTGCTTCGTTCGTCGAACTTATCTGTAGCGGCTCACGGGAGGGAGAGAAGTGGGCGTGGGGGGTGGTCAAGAGAGCCGACAGCGACTGCAAAAAAAGAATTGGACGCTTCACAGACTTTCACAGACATTTCCAGAGCTCGTTTTGTGCCTCAGCCCCTCGCCTGTCAGGCTCGCGGTTTTGTCCAACAATTCAACAATGGTGCATTTAGTAGGACAAGCAGCAAGGTCATCGAGTGCTGTATGTAGGTGCTCGGCCGCCCAGCAACCACTCCGTCTCTTTTCCACCTCCCCACGCGCCGCGACTCAAACTTTCGACGATGCATCGCCAGCCGCCAGTTCGAGCTCGAGCTCGAAAGAGCCACCATTAGGGTTGAAACAACGGGAGAAGAAGAAGCAATGGGATGAAATGATGGAGAAAGTTGATGCTCGACGGGCTCGCCGCCTTGCAGGTGCGCCGTTCCCTCACGTCTCCGAGCATCCCGAGCTTCGCAATGCTGACCGCTTCCTAACGCTGCAGAGGACCAATTTACACACCTGGGATCAACTCAGAACCGAAAAACAACTTGGCAACCACACCACACCCTCCTCAAACCACCCACTCCAATCTCTCTCACCCAATCCCACCTCGTCGCTGCCGGCGCCCACCTCGGACACTCTCCATCACTCACCCACCGCGCTGCCCTCCCCCTCATCTACGGAACCCGATCTTCCCTTTCCTACATCGATCTTCGTCAAACTCTCCCCGCTCTTCGTCGCGCCGCCCAAGTGGTCCGTGGTGTAGTCGAGCGAGACGGACTCGTAGTCTTTGTCGGATCTCTTAAAGGTGCTGAACGGGCCGTATGGGAGAATGCTAAACGGTTAGGCGAGAATGGCTATGGAGTCACCAAGTGGTTACCGGGAACTATTTCGAACGCGAAGGAGGTGTTTGGGTGGTGTGAGATTCCGGAAGTGGAGGGTCAGTGGCAGAAGGCGAGCCCGTTGAGCTTCAAGCCTAGCTTGTTGGTGCTGCTGAGTCCACAACTGAATCAGCATGCGGTGAGGGAGGCTACGGCGAATGAGGTGCCGACGATCGGAATTTGCGACACGGACGTCGACCCGAGGTGTGTTACATACTCGATTCCGGCAAATGACGATAGCCCGAGAGCTATTGAGCTCATTGCTGGGGTACTCGGTATGGCGGGTAAGGATGGACTTGAGAGGAAGCTGGCGAAGTAAGATCTTGTTGTCATCCCTGCCTGGCTTCCGACTGTCGCTGATCACATTTCGTCAACAGGTTCGCAGAAGAAGACTCAAGGAGGGCTTCTAGGTTCTCAACAGAGGGAGTTGCAAGGCAAGGAAGGCAGTATTAGATGCGGAAATTACGAAGCGAGAAGCTTTCTCGCCAGACCGGTGGAACTGTTGAGTCCAGCCCTGAGCTGGGGGTTTGCCGCGAGCGAGAGCTCGACCTGCACGCAAGATCAAGCTATATAGAGCATAAGAAGCGGTCAGGCGACACAGTACACTTCATCGACATTTGAGCATCAGTCTGTGCTGCTGTTGCCCGCTAGTGCGCACCAGGCTTGTTGCGGCTCCGCGGACTTTGATGTAAAAAGAGTAGCCGAGGAGGTGTTGTAAGGGCACACCCCGTCCTTCCCAGCGTCTCCTCTTTGGCGCTCCCCGTCGCGTGTGCGCGCGGAGCTCCCCGACTTTTGTGACTTGAACGTCGAAACTCCGGGGCAGCCTCTTTCTTTCGAAAGCTCCTGGGCTGAGAATTAACGAATGCGGGGCCAGAGTCTTGTCATATGTTGGACACATCGACTCGCGAGGTTAGAAGTTTCAGGTTGGTGCTCAGCACACTTGAAGCGCCGCCTGCGAGGCACGCCACCGCTCCTTGTCGATACATTGATGCTGTGAATTCTGTGAGCTTGCTCGAGGGGGAACCGTTCGAAACCCCCGCCAATTCTCCCCCTAGTTTGTTTGCCGTCGCTTTGCGCTCCTCTCTTAGCGATTTCTGAGATTTCCGATCGGAGGCGATCGGAGCAAAGGCATCGTTGTGCTGGCTTCCTTCTGCTCTCTTCAGTACGCACAGCAGCTTAGAAAAGTCCTCGGATACCTATGTTTGTATCAATCGATCATCAGTGGCAGAATCTGGAAGCGAAGCGCAATTTCCTTGAACAAGTTCGAAGGCAGCAGAAGCAGTCTTACTACTTAGTTGCGGCTGAAATCGGGTTATTTCCCCAGATTTCCTTTCAGTACCCCGGCCGTTGCCTTTTGACTCGCGCTCTTTCCTCCACGCTCAACACATTATTCGAGGAGGACTTCGGAAATCAGCCCTGCGTACCACTCTTATTGTGCACTCAATGTGAGGCTTCCTTTTCTTCACGCGTGCAGCTGCACGACGGCAAGCTATTCTCGCCGGCTCGCTTCGGTATTTTGCTGGCAGCGAGGGAAGAGGGAGCAAGAAGGTCTTTTCGGGTACTTCTGAGCTACCAAACAATGAGCTCCGAGTGAGTATGGTGAAAAAAACGGGGCAAGGAGAGCTGGAGATTCGGCGAAGGAGCATCCGGCAGCGACGGCTTCTGGCACCTGACACTGACCGCTTCACCTTCTTTTCAGCTTTCGCCTCGCTTCGCCCTCGCCAGTACACCTCCTCGCCTCTCACTAGAGACAACACGATGAGCTCCATTGCCCGATCACTGCCAAAGCGGCACCCTCGCACTCTTTGTTATTGCACTCGCTCCGCCCACCTCTCAGCACTCCCGCCCCTCTCGTCGACTCTCCCGCCTCCTCCTCCCGCTTCAACTTTTACTTCCACCGGCTCCGTTGCAGACCAGCATCCAGCATGGTCT